>JAJAGP010003449.1:0-73629 GCA_025084515.1 Ancistrus triradiatus
TCATACTAAACGGGATCACTAAATATCAAAGCAAAAAAGATAATTATACTAAAACATTAATCAAGTAGATATGAAGGTACATAAATTCAGTAACATACATATGTATAATCTATAACGGTGTGTGGATATGACGAAATATCCTTGATCCACTCTTTGGATGAATCATTTAAATGCATATAGTGTGTTTAGACTTATCAGGATCCAAATATCATTTATGTAATTAAAAGGTTTCGATGAAGATAATCTGTTCCCAGAAAAAGTTAAATACAATTATTAAAATTGTGCTTCTTAGCACAAGAGCGGAGTTCTTGGTGTCATAAATCCAGGGGTGTCTTTCTGGCGCCTTTCCTGGGGTGATAAGGCTTACAAGAGGCTGTGATGAAAGGTTCACTGTGAAGGAAACCGTTCTCTTCTGCCACAATCAGTTTTAAAAGGGGGAACCTGTTTAAAAGATGAGTCCCCCTTTTAAAGTTACACATGGACTCCAGTTTATTATAGCCGAGATAATCTGAGGTTACAGGTCTTGTTTAAACAGACCTCTTTGAAAGTGTGTAGACAGAATCAACCGTTGTTGATTGAGTCCGCAAGATCCTGTCCAGATGGCCTTTTGAATTCCGAAGTGTTGTAAAGTTTATGGCTTGTGGAAGAGGGTAAGAGAGACAGAGAGGGGGTACGGCTATCACGCTACATGCGCGTGCACAGTGCGACCACAGCGCGTTCAGAGTTACAGCGAGTGACTCTGAATCGAATCACTCACGCTGAGAGATCCGCAGAGGAAACTCACGGTCCTCCCGATTCCATGGGAGCACGAGTCCGAGCGGAAAGCCTGCAAAGAGTGTGTCACGGTTCTCCCTGTACCAAAGGGAGCATGAGGCTGATGCGGGTCTCCAGCAGGCACGTACCATGGATACTCCTGGCTGATCGCTCACTGGAGTGTGGCACCAAAGCCGGGGAGATGCGCAGAAGAGTGGCCAAGCCGCGATCGCTTAAGCTGCTCGGAGGAAGACACTTCCGGATGACCTAACGCCATTCCAAAGCGTGAATGAGCTTTCCCTTTCCTTTCTAAAACCCTGGCAATTACCTCAAGCGTCTTCGCTTTACTCAAGTCCCCCCCTTTGCGGGAGAACTTGTACTGTTGTCCCTGAAGGAAAAAGGAGAAAGATCCGAGCAGCAAGAAAGCGATGAAAAGCTGTCAAACGTAGCGGAAGGCGAACAGCATGCAAGCAGTAGGTGAGGATGCGGCGCCTGTCAGTTGCAAAGTGCGCTCTTAAATAGCACTATTGACAGGTGCAATCACTTCCCAACGCAATCACATTGCCAATCAGTCATGCCAACGTGATTGCACTGGTATGTGGGGATTCCACACGATAACTGAGCCAACAGTGACCTCTACTGTCAGCTCAGGGGAATCCCCAGAAAAGTGGGGAGAGCAGACACTGCTGAGAAGGACCAACACTGGCCGCTAACGGCCAAAGTGTAGGCCCTAACAGTTACATATGAAATGATACCCTCTCTGGATCTTTAATGTATATCATGATTTACTTGGCTATTTCCTGGTCCGTAAAATGTACCATGCATTTGATCGTAGACAAATCTGTGTCATACTGTGTCCAAAAAAGTTATCCCTGTCTGTATGTTATATGAAATGCATTTGACTGCAGCTTTACCAGTGGAGAAGGTAAAAGGGAAATATAATATTGGCAATGTTATTCTAACACTTGCTGAAATTGTACTCTTGCAAAAACTATACTTTTATATATCCCTCTGTAGAAGCTCCACTCACATGCAATCAAATGTCCTGATTTTTAATTAAATGCATCACATTTAATAAGTGTTCCAATAGTCTGTGGTAGGATTTGTGCAACAAGCGTAATTAGTAAAGTAAATTAAGCTGATTTACAGTAAAGTAAATTAAGCTGATTTCAGCTTTCTGTCTAGCTGACTGAATAATGACCTGTTATGAGCTACTTAAACTGAAGGCAATTTATGTGTAGACATATAAACTGAGTAAATTATTGTTTTATTCATTTTGTCTGTTATTATGTAGTTATTGTACAGTGGGGCAAACAAGTATTTAGTCGGCCACTGATTGTGCAACTTTTCCTACATAGAAAGATGAGAAGAGAGGTCTGTAATTTCATCATAGGTACACTTCAACTATGAGAGACAAATGAGGAAAAAAAAAAACAGGAAATTACGTTGTAGGATTTTTAAAGAATTTAATTGTAAATCATGGTGGAAAATACGTATTTGGTCACCCACAAATAAGCAAGATTTCTGGCTCTCACAGACCTGTAACTTCTTCTTTATGAAGCTCTTCTGTCCTTCACTCATTACCTGTATTAATAGCACCTGTTTGACCATGTTATCTGTATAAAAGAAATCCGTCCACAGCCTCAAACAGTCAGACTCCAAACTGAACCATGGCCAAGACCAGAGAGCTGTCGAAGGACACCAGGAAGAAATTTGTAGACCTGCACCAGGCTGGGAAGAGTGAATCTACAATAGGCAAGCAGGTTGAGGTGAATAAATGAACTGTAGGAGCAATTGTAAGAAAATGGAAGACATACAAGACCATTGATAATCTCCCTCGATCTGGGGCCCCAAGCAAGCTCTCATCCTGTGGGGTCAAAATGATCATGAGAACGTTGAGCAAAAATCCCAGAACTACACGGAGGTACCTGATGAATGACCTGCAGAGAGCTGGGACCAAAGTAACAAGGCTATCATCAGTAACACACTACGCCGAGAGGGACTCAGATCCTGCAGTGCCAGGCGTGTCCCCATGCTTAAGCCAGTACATGTCCAGGCCTGTCTGAAGTTTGACAGAGAGCATATGGATGATCCAGAAGAGGACTAGGAGAATATCATGTGGTCAGATGAAATCAAAATAGAACGTTTTGATGAAAACTGTACTCGTCATGTCTGGAGGATGAAGAATGCTAAGTTGCATCCCAAGAACACCATACCTACTGTGAAGCATGGGGGTGGAAACATCATGCTTTGAGGCTGTTTTTCTGCAAAGGGGACAGGATTACTGATCCGTGTTAAGGAAAGAATGAACGGGGCCATGTACCATGAGGTTAAAACCTCCTTCCATCATTGAGACCATTGAAGATGGAATGTGGATAGGTCTTCCAGCATTACAATGATCTCAAACACACCACTCTGACAACGAAGCAGTGGCACCATAAAAAGCATTTCAAGGTCCTGGAGTGGCCTATCCAATCTCAATTTTTTTTTCTCATTTTGTCTCTCATAGTTGAAGTGTACCTTTGATGAAACTTACAGACCTCTCCCATCTTTCTAAGTAGGAGAAATTGCACAATCAGTGGCTGACTAAATACTTTTTTGTCCCATGGTATGTGTAACCTTTCTAGAGCATTAATAAAAAATAAATAAATAAACCCATGCGGACATCTGGAGGACATGCAAATATATATATATATATATATATATATATAGAGAGAGAGAGAGAGAGAGAGAGAGAGAGAGATCATGTCATTTAGTTAGTAATGGATTGAAAGTGAAACACTTACTCTATAGGTGAACTCTGGTCATTAGCATAGATGCTAAGCTAACTGCAGTCTGTGTTCTGGAGGATTCGGTTCCTAATTAATCATGAATTGTGAATTAAGTCAAAATAGGTCAAGAACCAAATTTAATCCAAGAAGTTGAATCTGTTCATCTGGACATAGATTTTATTGGAGAAACGTTTTGCCACTCATCTAAGTGACTTCTTCAGTCTCAGCAGTTGGAAAACTTCCCCAATCTTATATACAGCACGTTGCATAACGACTGGTACCAGCACCATTGCATAACAATGGGACCGGTGATCAGTTTATGCAGATTGACATAGCCATTAACGACAATGGCCACGTGTGCCATTCACACATGATTGGGGAAGGGCTGCGATGGCTCCATTGTAAGATGGTGAGAGGTGTACTCTGAGGCCCCCTCCTCGGTTCAGGGATGGACGTTCCCTTTTTACAAAAATGGCTTCTTTTACCCCACGTTCAAACCATCGTTCCTCCATATCAAGGATCTGCACGTCTTCATCTTTGAAAGAGTGTCCACTGGCCTGTAGGTGGGTGTAAACCGGCAGAGTCCTGGACCTGAATGAGGTAGCTCTTCTATGGTTGTGGCCATCCCGTTTTCGCCAGTGGGCGGTTTGGTTCTCCTCCCGATGCTACAATTCCGGGCAATCTCCTGGCACTTTCACAGCGTACACTACATTACTCTGTTTGTGCTGGGGGGACCCGATCCTTGGGGTGGACCAGTTTCTGGCGTAGCGTGTTTTGGGCTTTGAAAGCCACTGAGATGCGGTGTTTGGCAAATATGCATCTCAATTGTTCTGATGTTCCTGCCACATATGGAATCACCACTGGTTTACACTTAGACTGCGGTTGTTGTTCTCCTCTCATCGATCTGCTGGAGCACTGTTTGGGCGTCTTACCGGCTTTGACAAAGGCCCAGTTTGGATAACCACATTTGCCCAGGGCCTGCTTAATGTGAGATTTCTCTCCATCCTTGGCCGCTGTGTCAGTGGGGACGCTGTCTGCTTGGTGGTACAGTGTCCTGATGACTCCTAGTTTGTGCCTCGGATGATGAGAGTCAAACCTTATGTACTGATCCGTATGTGTTGGCTTACGGTAAACATCGACTTTCAATCGTCCCCCATCTCCAATCACAACTTCACAATACAAGAAGGCTAACCTCCCTGGTGAACTTAATGTGTTTGTCCACTGAGTTGATGTGGTCGGTGAAATGTGGCACTTCCTGAGATTTAAGTTTAACCCAGGTGTCATCCACATATCTGAACCAATGGCTGGGTGGTGTTCCTGAATAGGATATTAGTGCCTTCTTTTCCACTTCTTTTCCATATACAGGTTGGCCACAATAGGTGAAACTGGGGAGCCCATGGCGCACCAATGTTTCTGCCTATAGTACTGCTCTCTGTATGTGAAATAGGTTGATTGAAGACTCAGCTCCAGAAGCAAACACACCTGGTCCGAGTTAAGGGTGGTCCTATTGCTGAGAGTGGGGTCATCCTGTAGTTTCACTCGGACTACCTCTACTGCCTCAGCAACTGGAACGCATGTGAAGAGAATGTGACATCAAACGAGACCATTGTTTCATCCGTCTCCATAATGACGTCCCTCACCTTATCCACGAAATCCATGGTGTTCTGGATGTGATGATCCGTGCTGCCTACCAGCGGGTTGAGGATCGATGCCAGAAACTTGGCGATGTTGTAGGTCACTGAGTTGATCATACACACAATGGGCCGCAATGGCACATCCTGTTTATGTATCTTAGGTAAACCATACAGACTAGGTGTAGCTTCCCCTGGGTATAAGCTGTGGTACAGAGGCCGGTCAATAGCTTTGTCCTGTTCTAAAAGCTTCAGACAATCTATCACCTTCTTGTACCCACTACCAGGATCTCGTTTCAGGGGCTCATAAGTGTTAGAGTCTCTAAGGAGAGTCATAACTTTTTCATGATAGTCTGTCTGGTTTAATAGAACAGTGCACCTGCCTTTGTCCGCTGGAAGGATGATGATGTCATTATCCTTACTGAGAGTCGTGAGTGCATTCCTTTCCTCTCTGCTGATGTTAGACGGCGGTGGCGTTGCATTGCTAAGGCAGGCTGAAACTTTAATTCGCAGTTGTTCTGCTTCCATGTCCGCAATGTTGTTGTTGCGGATTGCTGTTTCCGTGGCAGTAATCAGTTCCACTAGTGGTATTTGCCTCGGTGTCACAGCAAAATTCAGTCCCTTAGCCAAGATGTCTTTCTCCGCCTGGGTGAGTTGTCTGTCAGTCAAGTTCTTCACCCACTTGTCCACATCCACCGGTTGTGTCTGTCATCTGTCTCTCTTCCAGCCTTTGAGATTATCATCCGTCCACCGGTGTCTCTGGCGTGCCGCAAGAAGATCGAACTTCTTCTGCTGCCTAGTTTTCGACTTTCCATGTTGTGCTAACCGAAAAACAAAAAACAAAAAAAAACAGGGGGTGTGGTGGGGGTTGCGAGGTGGTGGTGTTGGGTGTTTTGTTTTTGTTGCTAATGGGGGAAAATAGGTTAGGGTTTGAGGGAGGGAGTGGGAAGAGGGGGATTGTAGGGGGTTTTAGTTTTTGAAGGACAAACAATTAAATGGGGGAGGAAGAGTGAATACGCTGGAAAAAGTATGAGTCAGGGGTGCCCCCCAAACAAAGGTGCTAACCGAGCCTTTTCTGTGAAGTTGATCACATGCAGAAGGGTGGTCTCGTCTAGACAAGATGTAAGTCTCTGTCGGATGTGTTCCTCTCTGACTTTCAAAGCATCGATGGTAAAGTTGGTTTGTCTCACTCGTTCATTCAGCAGCTGGTTCTGTGCCTTCTGGATGACTTTAATGAAATTTGAAATTTAATGACTTTCAAGGTGGTTGAAAACCAAGGTACCACTCTACAGCAATATAAGGATGTGCATGTAAAATCAATTCAGTCATAGGCAAGTTGTTGTTATCTAATTTATACAGTGTTGTTAATTAATATAACTTGTACAAATACACAGTTAAAATAATTTCATACAAGATGTGATTAATTATAGAAATTCACACACGTGCGCGCACACACACACATACACACACACAAAGAGATTTAGAAACATGCTGCTGGGCTTCAGACACCTGTCTGAATGATTTCTCCAGGGTTACAACATGTATAAACACTTAGTACAAATCTCTTCTCTTGTCTCTGTATTATTTTTCCTAAGGGAATTGAATGACCATGAAACATTTCAACAGAGCATAAAACCATGGAATGACAGTAAAAAATTAAGCTGCTGTTTAGTTTTATTATTAAGTTTATCATGATAGGAGCCCTGGGGATGCAGGACACAGGAGGTTTCAAGCTAAAACGAAGGCTTCATACTGCAATAAAAAGAAAGGCCATTAATTCTCCCCTACTCATTATTCAGCTCAGATACTTCAGGAAGACTGGATGAATATGGGGTGAATTCAAAAGGTAAGATGTTTCGACTGAGTGCAAATTGGCCCTGTATTATCTTCCCACAAGTTCTTTCATACACCAAAATTGACTTGTTCCATGTTAAAATCTGTTGCCGTTTGCAAACAGCGGCATCACCATTGGAAGACAGTGAGTTTGCTTTTTAGCTGCAGATTGTCTCCATTCATTGTACTTATCAGAAAGACCATTAGACCAGAACAATGTGATGAAATATTCGTTCACAGAAAGTGTATAAGTTGCCTGCATGGCGAAGCACAAACTTTATCACCTTCAAATTAAGCATTCCACAGATGCCACGCAGACCTGAATTTTAATACCAAATTAATAGCCAATTAATACCTGATAAGTGTTTAAAACAGAATAAAAACAAATCTTCAGATATGTGCATATTACACATACTACTGTATTCAGAACATAACTGTACATCTGTTTATATTTTGTTCCGTTCTATTCTCTCTCTCTCTCTCTCTCTCTCTCTCTCTCTCTCTCTTTCTATATATATATATATATATATATATGCAGATATAGAGTATTAATTGGCTATTAAGGTATTAATTGATAAAGGTATAAACTGGCTAATAATTTGTTATTAAAATTCACTGTTACGGGTTCGCCAAGATGGAATAAAGCGAACCCTAAAAGAAAAGGGTTTTAGGACCCAAAATGCAGTTAGCTCCAGATGGAATTAGTGAACCAAAATCATGATTAAGGACACTCAAAAAGAGAGTGTTAAATAATGAACACTGTGCCAACGATGGAATCGAACCCTGAACGACAGCGTCAGAGTCCGTGACTTTTTAACCATGAGACCACAGCGGGACTACATGTGAGAGGTACACAAAAACGGGGGTTTAACCCTAACTGAAAAGCTCTGCCTAGCATAAGCTCGAAAATAGGGAAAACTACGGAATGGATAGTTTAAACACGATCGCCACTAAATGTGCGTAAATAAGGGAATGTGTGGCGAGCGTGAAAGAAATCACTCAGGTAGGGAAAAAGAGCGATCGCTCTCTCTCTCTCTCTCTCTCTCTCTCTCGCTTTCACAGAGCAGTGCACATGCGCCCAACCGGCAGCTCGGAAGAAAGAGAAAGCGATGACGCGCTGTGATGTAAGGCCCGCAGGCTCCTGAAGCGAGTGATGGTTCTACGCATGTGTGCGCGAACTACAGGCTTCAGCGTGCACGATTCTGGCCTCAGTACCATGCACCATGATATGGATGAAGAAAAGCGGAATGGGGCTGAAAAGCGACAGAGTGTTCCAAATAATTACCGTGCAAGTGAGGCACCTGCCTTCCACTCAAGTGCGGGAACATAAACACAAATAAAGAAGCGGGAACGGTGACAGGATAAGAAGGAGGTGCTCCAGCCGCCGCAGCGGCGAGTCTAAAGCCCTGGAGGGCTCCGGCGGGGTTGTGATGCAGTGTAGGAGATGAGAACAAAGGAACCTTACCCTGCTCTAGCATCTAATGCCCTAGCGTTTACCATCCGGCTTCCCAGCAGCACTGTTACTGTTTCTCTTGGAAGTAACAGCTACCATTATCCCAAACAAGGCCGATTACTGGCAAGCGTCCGCTACAGCCCGACCGAGCTGAGTGAGGGCTCCGATGGGCGATGGCACCCCCATCACGGGACACTGACTGAACTCAAGACAGACCATATATGCCTGAGTCAGCAGGTGTTGCCCATAATGCAATCAAGCAGCTTGATTGGATACACGCATGATCACACAATAACGCGATCGCACAGCCTTAATCGTGCATGCGCGATCGCGCTCACTGTCAGGGTCTCAACCTGAGGAAAAGTAAGCCAACGCTACCCCCAGCGTTGGAAACAGATAAAACCCGTGACACTAACATGCATTAATAAACACAGAGCCTTCGGTTTGTGTCGACATGCGGCCGTGGAGCCACAGATGTGTTGCAGGCCTCTGCCTTGGTTTGGCTTTCTTCCCAGCGTTGGTGGTCGTGGTCTATTAGAGCTCGAACTTGCAGGCGTACAAGTCAGATTTCTACCCTGGCCAACGGTGAAGGTAGAGTTGCAGCGTTCTAGTACCATGAGCTTCAACAGGTCTTGGCTGGTTGGTCTACTTTCGTCACCTTAATTTCTAATTCGGCAATACCGAACTACCAAAGACTGCTGGACACAGGAAACTTAATGTAAAATAAACGCGAAAACTTGAGCAAAACGAATAACAAAAGGCTGACAAAAAGTTGCAACTTAGAAAGACAAAGAAAAGACTAGACTTAGAAAGACAAAAAGACTCAAAGCTAAGCTACCACGGGTTAGCCCCATCGCTTTTGTATGTTCCGGATCGTAGGCAGTCGGAGGCGGGGGCACAAGGAGTTGCCCTGACTTAGCCAATGAGAAGCTGACTCATCAGTAAATCCCCCCTATCGTGGTTGTGTCTTCTAATTTCACCATAGGTTGGTAGGGGCCGCTTTACAGAAGCTATAACTTGGATTAATATATTCCCACATATCTAGGGTGATTAAAAGTATCACATAATAACCCAAAAATCCTCAAAGTTACAAGTTTGGTTGCAGAATTTCGCTGTAAGGTTCAGATGATCAAAGACACCTTGAATTTATAAACTAGGACATCGTTAAGTTATTCTAATTACAGTACATGCATTTGCTATTCCTTAACCAAACAATAATACAATCAATACAAAATGTAGGAAACAGTACATTCTAAATAACTTCAATTCTGTTCCTTTATAGGTATGAACAAGTATTAAACCCGCACGATCGATACATATAGATAAAACAGCTATTGTTTCTACTACTATAACTATTAATATAGCACAACTGGACCATATTACGTATAGAACCGTCACCATACTAAAACATTGACCAAATAGATATGAAAATACATGAGGAATCAGTGACATGCATATATATATGATTATATGAGAGTATGAAAAATATCCCTGATCACATTCTTTGTATGAAATAGCTAAGTACATATGGGTGTGTTTGGACTTATTATGAAGCAGTTCTCATGTGTTCTCTAATTGAATGATCCATACTATTATTAAAAAGTTTGTCTCTTAAAAAGGAAGGCAATAGTTCCTGGTGTCGTAAATTCAGGGCTATCCTTCTGGCGCCAGGCTGACTGAGAAAGAGGTCGTAAAAGTAACAGTTGGAGAGAAATTTGAGGAACTTGTTGGCCTGGAACGTTGAAACCCCCTTTTTAAGGTTACACATGGGCTTAGTTTATGATTGCGAGATGTCGAAGGTTATCTGGCTTGGCCATGTCCTAAGTTCATTCTGTTGTTTTGAGAAGAAGGTTGTTTATCGGGCCATTAATCTGTGCAGAGTCTTGTCCAGATGTTGGGCCTTTTTTATTCCAAAGTGTCGTAAAGTTTATGACTTGTGGAAGAGGGTAGAAAGAGAGGGGGATATAGTTATTAATACAGCTATTACACTACATACATATTGGTGAGCGGCAAAATTATGTGAACCTTTGCTTTTAGTATCTGGTGTGACCCCCCCTGTCCAGCAATAACTGTAACTTAACGTTTCCTGTAACTGTTGATCAGTACTGCACACCGGCTTGAAGGAATTTTAGCCCATTCCTCCGTACAGTACAGCTTCAACTCTGGAATGTTCGTGAGTTTCCTCACATTAACTGCTTGCTTCAGGTCCTTCCACAACGTTTCGATTGAATTAAGGTCAGGACTTTGACTTGGCCATTCCAAAACATGAACTTTATTCTTCTTTAATCATTATTTGGTAGAATGTGTGCTTAAGGTCATTCTCTTGCTGCATGATCCACCTTCTCTTGAAATTCAGTTCATGGACAGATGTCCTGACATTTTCCTTTAGAATTCAGAATTACCGATGGAACAATAATTCAGAATTCATTGTTCCATCAGTGATGGCAAGCCGTCCTGGCCCAGATGCAGCAAAACAGGCCCAAACCATGATGCTACCACCACTATGTTTCACAGATGAAGAGCATTGGCTTTCTCCTTGCAACCCTGCCATGCACACCATTCTTGTTCAGTGTTCTTGTGATGGTGAAGTCATGAATGTTAACATTAGCCAATGTGAGAGAGGTCTTCAGTTGCTTAGAAGTTATCCTGGGGTCCTTTGTGACCTCGCCAACCATTGCACGCCTTGCTCTTGAACTGATCCTTGTTGGTCAACCACTCCTCGGGAGGGTAACAGTGGTCTTGAATTTCCTCCATTTGTACACAATCTGTCTGACTGTCCAAACTCTTTAGAGATGATTTTGTAACCTTTTCCAGCCTGATGAGCATCAAAAACTCTTTTTCCAAGGTCCTCAGAAATCTCCTTTGTGGATGCCATGATACACTTCCACAAACATGTGTTGTGAAGAGCAGACTTTGATAGATCCCTGTTCTTTAAATAAAACAAGGTGCCCACTCACACCGGATTGTCATTTCACTGATTGACAACACCTGACTCTAACTTTAACCTTCAAATTAACTGCTTATCCTAGAGGCTCACATACTTTTGCCACTCACTAATATGTAATATTGGTTAATTTTTCTCAATAAACACATGACCTATTATATGTCACACGTCACGGCAGCACGCACCGGGACACGGACCAACCAGGAAGCCCCACCGCAATCGTTCTGATCGCGTTCAGCTGTGGGGCTGCCTATAAAGGTGCGCCCGTGAGAGACGCTTACTGCGGGTTATTGATTATGCTGTCTCTATGCCGGTTGCGTCCCTACGCGCCTCACCCTGACTTCCCGTCCTGGCTCGACTCAGTTCAGTGTCATCTGCATTCCTCCGCGTTCGTCCGTGGCCGCCGTGTCTCGCATACTTCCAGGTATCGCTTCTTCTGTTTATTTCCGTGTTTACTTTAGTTTCCACCCGTTTTGCGTTCCGGGTAAGTGTATGTTCCCTACCTGTTTTCGTTTTCGTTTTGCACCCGTTTTCGGTTCCGGCTGTTTTTCGTTCGCTGTGTTTATAATATTATAATTATAATATTTTTGTCTCATTTGTTTAACTGGGTTCTCTTTATCTACTTTCAGGACTTGTGTGAAAATCTGATAATGTTTTAAGTCATATTTATGCAGAAATATGGAACATTCTAAAGGTTCACAAACTTTCAAGCACGACTGTATGATATTGGATCATTTTCCTCAATAAATAATTGACCAAATACAATATTTTTGTCTCATTTGTTTAACTGGGTAATCTTTATCTAGGTTTAGGACTTCTGATGATGTTTTAGGTTATATTTATGCAGAAATACAGAAAAATCTAAAGGGTTCACAAACTTTCAAGCACAACTGTAAGAACTTTGAGATCTCCTGGTTAGTTAGCTCACACTGTTCATTTGGAAATGGTAGCTGGAATCGAGGCTGACTGGGATCGTGAGGTACACCACACTTTATAACAATGTCATTGGGCACACCAAACAGATGGAAGACCTCTTGGAAAATACCACTGTGGTTTGAAATTCTGTGGGAATCTGGTTTAATGGGATGAACTTGATAGCCATATAGAATCTATAGATCATGATCACGATGATCATGATGATCATGTGTCCATGGGAGTCAAGTGGGTTTGTGATGAATTCGAGAATGATGTCGGACCTTGGGTCACAGACTCAGGGACAGTGAACCGGCTGGCAGGTTCTTAAGAGTGTTGGACTGGGTGAAAATAGAGCAAGAGGTGACAAACTGGTCGATGTCCCAATTCAGAGTCCAATATCTAAAGGTGAGCAGTTGTTGAGTATAGTTCTTTCCTGGGTGCCCAGCACAGAGGGAGAGATTTTCCCACATGATACGGTGGTGACGCAGAGAGACAGGTATGTATATTCCACCAGAAGGGTAATGTAATAAAATTGTTGTGTACTGGAGGGCTCAGTTCAGTTCATGCTCAAACTCCCAACGGATAGCCCACTGGAAGTAAGAGATTGTAAGGCAACACTGGTTGAGACACTGTGGGAAAGTTTAGATGGTGGTATTGATGGTGGCTACTCTACAGACTCCAACCAGTGAAGCCACTCACTCTTTGGGACAGCCCCCTGACACTGAGAGAGGACAGCAGCTGTAGCTATCTTAGATGCATCCACCTCAAAGATTGAGGGGGCTTGTGGTTGGGGTGCTTAAGGATGGGAGCCTTGGTGAACGCCATCTTCAGTAAGAGCAGGGCAGTGAGGGGGCAGCAATCATGCTGAACAAGTGAAAAAGTCAGAAGTCAGATTTATACTAACTAAACTAAGTTGCTTACATGATATTTATATAATAATAATTTAATTACACAATGCATCTTCTAAAAAAAGAATATAATATAAAGAAAATAAAAAGAAAATATAAAAATATAGTCAATAATGCATTAAAGAGAATACAATATTATAGAGAATATCATAAAATAGAATAGAGAATAGTATATAGTACTACTATTGAGTTGGACTGCTTTTGCCTTCAGAACTACTTTCATTCTTCGTGGCATAGATTCAACAAAGTGCTGGAAACAATCCTCACAGATTTTGATCCATATTAACATGATGGCATCTCACAGTTGCTGCATTTTTGTCAGCTGCCCATCCATGATGTATACCTCCTGTTCCACCACATCCCAAAGGTGCTTTGTTAGAATGAAAGCTCTTGATTGTGGAGGCCATTTGGGTACAGTGAACAAACTGTCATGTTCAACAAACCAGTTTGAGAAGATTTGCACTTTGTGACACTGTGGTCATAAGAGATGAACATGATCAACAACAATACTCAGTTAGGCTGTGGCATTGTAACAGTGCTGGTAACAGTCCATTGGTATTAAGCTGTCCAAAGTGTGCCAAGAAACTATCTCTCACACTATTACACCAGCAACACCCGCCTGAACTGTTGATATACGACAAGATGGATTCATGCTTTCATGTTGCAGATCAGACTGGTTTGCAGCTTGAGTCCTCAGTAGAAATTGGCACTGTGAGCACTGGTTTCCAGGAAAGGACTAGGTTCTGCTAAATCTCTATAGCAGAGTACTCTGTAAGTATCCTGTCACACTGTGTCCAGAAATGAAGAAGAATGTAGGTTCAATGTTTACACCAGCTTTGTTGAGAAATACAAAGCAATCCATTTAGGACACGCTCATTGTCTGACAGAACAAGTACATGTATGGCCATAGGATTGTGTGTAAGTACCGCAATCAATGATGTGAGGATCATAGTAGAGAGTAGGAAGTGTGGTCATAACTGGAATCAGGACAGAAAGAGGTATAATAACGTTCATTGTCATAGACTAGGTATGATACAATGAGCATTCTAACAGGGGAATACATAGTGGTGAGTAATTCATATTAATGGGAATCGGGTGCAGTTGCTTTGTAAGGCAGTACATCAGACCAGCATTTTCTGGGGGTGTGCCGACAGGGTCCAGGTCAGCCACTGTAGCAGGCATGATGCTAGGTAGCTTTTTAATCCCGCTGTGTTATTCTGAGTGTTCTAAAGCTGTGTGTTAGATCTGCAGATGAGGTTAATTGTAATAAAGAGCACTGTCATGTCACTTATTCATCCAGCATTTAATAGATGACCACTTTGTCCTCTGATCTTTCCTCATGCATCCCTGGCATTTGTAACTAACTTCAAGCATTAATGGGAATACTTGAAAACAGAGAAAGCCAAGCAGAGAAATCACAAGGTCCACGAAACAAATCCCACCTCTGCCAAGATGTAGTGGCAGGTCATGCTAAATAAGGGCGTCTACTAAATAGCTAAATGTAAAAGCACTACAAGAATCACATGTGGGGCATTTTGTGCTCATTTATTCAGGCATGCAGGAAACATCTGCTAGGATGGAATCTGGGGACCTGATTATAGACTCAATGATAGATAGTAGATGCGCAGACAGTAAATGCGTAGATAGTAGACGCGCAGACTAGTCATAGGGGTGAAATCTCACCCAATATGCAAATTTTAGATCTTAAGGGCCAATAAGGAAGTCCCTAGCAAGCATACAATCACTCAATATAGCCAATCTTTTAATATGCAAATGAGGGGCTTGCCATTTGATCATCATTGAGATTTTATGTGGGTGTGGACAATTGTCAGTGTAACGGAGTTAAAAATAACTTAAGTTAATGGTTATCATTGTTCCCCATTTAATTGAGTTCTTCCAAAATTAATGTCTAAATAATTAAATTGTTGTCTTGTATTCATTTGTTCCTAAAAAAATATTGTTAACTTTTCTAAAAATACATAATATACATGTTTATGTTGATTTGAACTACAACTCCCTGCTGTACTTCGCAACTGCAACGGCTTCCATTTTGTTTTATTTTGTCCTGTCACGCTTGCCTTACTCCAGTAGCTTTTGGCACGGCGCTGGAGGTGAGTGGCATGAAAAACGCTCCGCCAACTATTTCATGTTTAGATAAATTTTATGTGAACTACTGGAAGCATAAACTTAAATATTTTTGTGATTATATCTGACTGCTGCTTCTGTTAAGTTTCGATGCATATTTCATTGGTTTTATCATGCATTTTTAACGAAGTTTAGTAGTGCAGTAGTTTTGCCGCCAAGTGAAACTCTCGGACAATTAACTGGAGTTTAAGGGAAGCTTAAACGTGTTTGTCTTTTTATTTTTATAGAGCCCGTGCAGTTGCGGGAAACAAAAACAATTTGGAAACGAATTGTGTACTTGTTTGTGCAGGTATGTTGTAGTTATGTTATTTTCAGTTACGTTTGTATGTATGTATGTATGTATGTATGTATGTATGTATGTGTTATCTGTTCAACAATGTTTAAAAAAAATAAAATAAAAAACCCTCAGTGCTAAAACCTAATTTAATAATTGTACAACTGAAGCTACATTATTTTGTTGTATGTTGATTTTATCCAGTAGCTTTTGGCACGGCGCTGGAGAGCTCGTGCAGTTGCGGGAAAAAAAAAAATTTGGAAACGAATTGTGTACTTGTTTGTGCAGGTACAATAAAGCACATCACAGAGGAGAGTATCACGAGTTCGTCCTTATTGTTGCTACTGCTTCTTAACCGCAGACGTCTCACAAGAGCTATCACTACACAAAGCAGAGTCTGTTGCATGGGTACTGCACCCATACCCTAGGTGCAGCATCCGTCACACTGGTGCCGTGACCCTTTGGATCGTCGAGATCCGCTCATCGCAGATCACCGAGGGAGCTGCTAAGAATGTTGTGGTTAGAATTCATTTTGCAATGATTGTGGCATAGTTGTCCGTTTGGCTATTGACTTTGCATTTACATGTTTGTTTTGCAACTGCGGGATCTCATATTGCTTTGGTAATTTGTATTTATTTATTATTATTTACTGTTGAACAAAGACTCAGAAAATGAGTAGCCACGAAGTTGATGAAGGCTCTAGGTCATACTTAGGCAGAGGTGCAGGTCTTACGTTTGATGAACATTTGAAAGCTGACACTCCAGTTTCCAGTGGGTTTCACAGTGGAGGTGTAGGTAACTTGCGTGTAATGACAGGGTTTGGTAGGGGCAGAGGACATTGTAGGAGCCCAGAGTTGTCCCCTATGGGGCTTTATTCAAGAGCTACCCCACAACCTTCTACTCCCTTATCCGACAGTGACAGTCTTCAGCACTTAGCTAATATTGTAGGTCAACTAAGTATGCAGATAGGTGACTCAATTGCATCTAGACTAATGGAAGCAGGACTGATTGATAAAGACAGTGGTGGTGACAAACCAAAGCCGAGTCCTAGGTCTTGCTCCTTAGGACCAGACACTCCTCAGGTGACTGTTCATGTTAGAACTGAGCCTGAACCAAAAGTGTTTAGAGGGGATAGTTCTGACAAATATACAGTCAAAGAATGGGTTGACATTACAAAAACATGCCTGAGAAAGCAGCATTGCGAACTGACTGACCAAGCAGAAGAGATTTTAAACAGACTGATGGGGAAAGCTAGGGACGTGGTAAAAATTGCTCTGTGGAGCAATGAGTCCTTAGATGTGAAGCGGAATCCAGAAATCATATATGACATTATAACACGATACTTTAGTGAATCATCATCATGTCTCCCACTTGCGGACTTCTATACCACCCTGCCCAACCCTCAGGAGGGCCCTGTTGATTACTGGATCAGGCTTAATAAGGCAGCTGATATGGTTGATGATGAACTGCGACGTCAAGGGCGACAGATGGAGAACCTTAGTGGAGAGGTAGCTCGTATGTTTGTAAAACATTGCCCTGATCATGGACTGTCATACATTTTTAAATGCAAGCCAATTAGTGACTGGACATCAAGAGACATCCAAGTACGAATTGATGAGTATCAGAGAGAATTGAGGGTCCCAGTTCGACCCAATGCCCGTACCCACTTTAAGAGTCATGGTGCTGAAGTTATTGACACAGACCCGCACAAAACAGGGTATACCACACTTTCAGCTAATAACGACGGGCAGCCAGAGTGCCCCGCACGCCCTTCTTTGACTCCTGCTTTACCATGTGCTAATGCTGCCTGTACAATTTCAGATTATCCTCAATAACATAATCAGTGCCCTCAGACTCCTCACATTTCACAATGTGTCCAGCAACCAGATGACAGTGTTCTTGGTCGCATGATGGACATGTTGGAACAGGTGCTGTTAAAAGTGGAACAACGCAGTGCGGTCCCACCTGAGTATCGGAAGAAATCTCGTTCTGTCTTGAACTCACCACCATGCAAGGTTTGTGGTGAGAGCACCCATTCGACACTGTCACATTGCAAAACTGACCAACTGTGCTTCAACTGTCTTGCTCCTGGTCACTGCAGACAACAATGTCAAAACAAATCTGCATCCCATTATGTCCCAGCTCAGGGAAACTAGCTGACCTGTATTCAGTGGGGGGCAGTACAGGTCAGGATGTCAACTCCCATTCTGGTGAAACTGATTTCACTGATTCAGTACATAAAGCTGAAAGTGTCTGCTCAAACAGCAGTGTAGATGTTATATTTCAGAACATCCAAGTTGTTGGTAGAAGTGAGTCTATTCTACACAACAGTGAACATTAATGACAAAGTAACTATGGGTGCCATGTTGGATAGTGGTTCAATGGCATGTACAATGAACGAAGTTGCGGAACGTTCACTCTTAGCTGCAGGAGCACTATGTGACCTTGATTGGTTCTCTTCTGACGTCACCTTGGTGGGTGTTGGTGGTCGTCGTGTGAGTCCAAAATCAGCCTTTAATGTTGTTATGGAAGTATATGGCTGCAGATTCATTGTACCGACTTTAGTGGTAGAAGGACAGCATGATGAATTGATTCTGGGAACCAATGTCATAAAACACATTCTACGTGAGTCTAAGAAATGTGAGAGTTATTGGAGAGCTATCGCTAAGCCCTGTTGCTCAGACCCTGAACCAGAGCAGTTCCTGTCCATGCTGGCTGGTCTAAACCACTGGAAAGGCGATATGATACCTGTCAAAATTGGTACTGTGAGATGTAACACTGCCACCTATCTTGAACCTGGGCATGAATACCTCATTTGAGGAAAGGCGCCGAAAGGTACTTCGTTGTCACCAGGCAGCGCAGTCATGACTAAATCCACCACATCCCGTTCAGCTCCTCATGGCATCATGTTCGCCAGAGTTGTGACCCCATTGTGGGCAGACAGATGGGTTCCACTAAAACTTATGAACGTTTCTGATAAACCTGTTCTACTGAGACGGAATGCAAAACTTGCAGACGTTTTCCCTTGTGTTGCCTTGGAAGATTTTGATCTAACCAGCGGCCCTCAAGGTGTCTCCTCACAGCTTACCAATCTTACTATGGAGCGAGACACATGGTCGGCTAGGGAAAAATTGGAGTCTATTGGTCTTTCAAGCTTGGAGTTGGGTCATTGTGATGTATCAGAGAAATGTCTGGACGACCTGGCTGACCTTATTGCTCAATACGAGGACATATTCTCATGCCACCACCTGGACTGTGGCAAAGCAGAGGGTTTCGTCCATAGGATCCACCTTACCGATCATAGGCCTTTTAGATTACCTTTCCGTCGAGTCCCGCCAAGTCAGTATCAGAAACTGAAACAGGTTCTGAATTAAATGGAAGAGAAGGAAATCATACGGAAATCGACCAGCGAGTATGCATCTCCCTTAGTGCTCGTATGGAAGAAAAGTGGAGGACTTCGCTTGTGTACGGACTTCCGCTGGCTGAATAAGAGGACAGTAAAGGATGCACACCCATTACCTCATCAAGCAGACTGTTTGGCTGCGCTTGGGGGCAATTCTTTATTCAGCACTTGACCTCGGGCTTTTACAATATGCCATTACATGACGATGACCGAAAGTACTCAGCCTTTACCACTCCAATGGGATTGTACGAGTATTGTCGTCTCCCACAGGGCCTCTCCAATAGCCCTGGGAGCTTTATGCGCATGATGACTGCTATTTTCGGTGATCAGAACTTTCTCAGTTTATTGTGCTACCTTGATGATGTGCTGGTATTCGCCCCAGATGAAGCTACAGCTTTGGAGCGGTTGGAAATGGTATTCTGTCGGCTTCGTGGACATAATCTAAAACTGGCTCCTAATAAATGTCACTTTTTGAGAAGTTCCGTCAGATTCCTTGGGTACATTATTGACAAACATGGGATTTCTACTGACCCAAGTAAGGTGGACAGCGTGTCTAACATATCTAAGACAGACTTGCTGGGAGCTGGTGGTGTGACTCCTTCTGAAAAGTGAGTAAGGTCTTTCTTAGGGATGGTGAACTACTATCAACATTTCATCCCAAACTATTCTGCTCTTGCTCGTCCTCTCTTCTCATTGTTAGCTGGCCAGCAGAGAAAATATAAAGGTGGCAAAGTTGCTACAGTTTGTCGGAAACTGAGCCCTTGTGACTGGACTGATGAACATGATCAGGCACTTGATATGCTTAAATCGGCGCTTGTAAACTCAGTTGTGTTGGCTCATCCGGATTTCAGTCGCCCATTCTTGCTCTCCACTGATGCTTCCTTAGACGGACTCGGGGCAGTGTTATCACAGATTCAGGATGGAGAAACCAGAGCTAGGCCGATAGCGTTTGCGAGCAAGTCCCTCACTCGGTCGCAAAAAACTATCCAGCTCACAGACTGGAATTTTTGGCGCTTAAATGGGCAGTCTGTGACAAGCTTAGCCATTGGTTAAAAAGACATGATTACACTGTCTGGACGGATAATAACCCACTCACCCATATCATGACTAAACCTAAGCTTGATTGTTGCGAGCAGCGTTGGGTGTCTAAATTGGCTTGTTACAGTTTTGATATCAAGTATGTACCTGGTTCAAGAAACGTCGTCGCTGATGCCCTTAGTCGCGTGCCCTTCATCAAACCGACTGTTAGCCAAAGGCTGCTCAATGAACCATATGAGCAACTTCTCACTGACGTCACAGAGATGCCTGGTGCGTCAGTCGAGGAAATGTTTCGGTTATCGAACAATGTGATTGCTGACGAAAACTTTTCTTCTCGACAAACTGAGTTTGTTTCTGAATGTGTAGTCTACACCTTGTCTCAGTCGATTGCAAAGGCCGAAGTGTCAGCTATTTTGGAATCTCATAGTGAGTGGGATTCAGGTGCACGCACGCGTGCAGTAACCCTCATACACCACCTTCCTCAACTCACCCAAGACAGTACGAGTGACCAGCCTGTCTATTCGGAGAGAGAGTTGCGAGATGCGCAATGCCAAGACAGGGTCATTTCCCGTGTGCTGTTTTACGTGGAAAGGGGCAGCAGACCTTCTAGGAGAGAGCAACCTAAAGAGTCAGCCCAAGCTTTGAGAATCTTGAAGCACTGGGAGAAGCTCGTAGTGCGCAGTGGTATTCTGTATAGGACCTCGTGCAATCCCCTATCAAAAGTCAAACGACATCAGTATGTTGTCCCCGATTCTCTTAAAAACACCGTTTTGAAGGGGATTCATGACAATGCTGGTCATCAGGGCCAGTCCAGAACCCTGAGCATTGCAAGGCAGAGATTCTTTTGGCTACACATGGACAGGGATGTTAGGGACCATGTACGCCACTGTTACCACTGTATTGTGAGCAAAGTGCTAGAGCCAGATGGTAGAGCGCCATTGGAAAGCATTGTCACTTCCAGGCCACTTGAGCTTGTGTGTATTGACTTTTGGTCAGCTGAGAATTCGCGCAATAAATCTGTGGATGTATTGGTCATAACTGATCATTTTACGAGACTGGCTCAGGCCTTCACTTGCAAAGATCAGTCTGCAGAACATGTTGCAAAGGTCCTCTGGGACAAGTACTTTTGCATCTATGGTTTCCCTGAAAGGATTCACAGTGACCAAGGTTCAAGTTTTGAGAGCAACTTGATTGCGGAGCTCCTCAGGATTTCTGGCATCAGGAAGTCCCGTACAACCCCGTACCATCTGATGGGCAATGGCTCTGTTGAACATTTCAATAGGACTCTTGGTAACATGATAAGGGCTCTACCTCCTGAAGCTAAACTGAACTGGCCTAAGCACTTGCAAACACTTACCTTTGTGTACAATTGCACAATTCATGAAACTACGGGTTACGCTCCATTTTACCTGATGTATGGCAGGATCCCTCATCTTCCGGTGAATATCCTGTTCAGGAACATCCTGAATGATCCAGATGTGTCTAGCTATGACAAGTATGTGGCAGGACTATCTGAGGACCTAAAGAGAGCAATTCACATCACTCAAAAACATGCGCACAGGGAGCAGAACAGACAGGCCAGACTTTATAACAGGAGAGTTAAGGGTGCAACAATTGAAGTTGGGGACCGTGTGCTGGTTGCCAATAAAAAAGAAAGAGGAAAAAAAGAAAAGTGGCAGACCGCTGGGAATCAGCTGTTTTACTGTTGTTGAGAGGAATGCCGGTATACACACGTATAAAATACGCAACTCCGTTACTGGCCTTGAAAGAGTAGTTCACCGGAATCTTCTCATGCTGGTCAATTTCTTGCCTATTCCGGATGCCCCTGCACCTTCTCATTCAGCATCCTTTGTCTCCAACCTTTCTACTTGCGCTGACGATCATGATATTATGGCAGATAGGTCTCTAAATGCTGACCTAGTACCTGGTTCATATCTCGGTGATGGTCAAGGTGAAGTCAGTCGTGATCAATCTGTAGCTCCTGATTCATCATTGCAGGTAGTTATGTTCTGTGACAATGTGAGTGAAGATGCTCATGCCTCACTTGATTTGGTTCACTTTGATCCTACTGCCAGAATTGGAGAATGGATCACCCAGATTCTCGTTGATGGACAATTATCGAGTCCTTGTACAGAGAACCTGACTGGTCCAATGACTAAGCTGGCTGATGACTCATTTTCTAACCACCCTGCAAGTAACTCTGACTTTACAGTTCCCCCCCCCCCCCCTTACGCATGACAGTGCGTCTACTCATGACTGTGCTAGTTTGCCTGTGACTGACAGTTCTTCCCTTGCCTCAGGTCGGTCTGATCAGGTGGATCATTCAAGACATCCTGACATGACTGCTAATGACGATCGCAGACAACCCGTTGATTCAGTTCGTTTCCGGACAAGGTTGGGTCGTGCTGTTAAACCTGTTAACAGGCTTCTTTACACCATGTCAAGGCAAGATGTTGTTAAAAATATGCAGCAAAATGTTCAGACAATTTGTAGATCTGTTGTTCAGGCCCTTCAGGGTTAGAGACTCTCTTTTTTTTTTCTTTTCCCACTTTGCTGATGTTTTGTCTGGTAGCCATTGTGTCGAGGGACAGCCTCGTATATGCTTTTTGTGCTGAGATGGAAGTTATGGGTTAGTGTGGGGTGTACAAGGCACCCTATGTCCGGTAGTTGGTTGGGGAGATTGACGTCACTCCCCTTCCACTAATTCCTTGTTGGATACTTAAATGTCTGTTTTCCTGATTATGGAACCCATGCTGTGTCGATTTTTGTGTGTTGTTGTCCTGACGTGAGCATTAATTTTTGTAAGAATTCAGTGGGGGTGGGTGTAACGAAGTTAAAAATAACTTAAGTTAGTGGTTATCATTGTTCCCCATTTAATTGAGTTCTTCCAATATTAATGTCTAAATAATTAAACTGTTGTTTTGTATTCATTTGTTCCTAAAAAAATATTGTTAACTTTTCTAAAAATACATAATATACATGTTTATGTTGATTTGTACTACAACTCCCTGCTGTACTTCGCAACTGCAAGTGCTTCCATTTTGTTTTATTTGATCCTGTCACGCTTGCCTTACTCCAGTAGCTTTTGGCACGGCGTTGGAGGTGAGTGGACTACTAGTAGTTATGTGAACTACTGCAAGCATAAACTTAAATATTTTTGTGATTATATCTGACTGCTGCTTCTGTTAAGTTTCGATGCATATTTCATTGGTTTTATCATGCATTTTTAACGAAGTTTAGTAGTGCAGTAGTTTTGGCGCGAAGTGAAACTCTCGGACAATTAACTGGAGTTTAAGGGAAGCTTAAACGTGTTTGTCTTTTTATTTTTATAGAGCTCGAGCAGTTGAATTGTGTACTTGTTTGTGCAGGTATGTTGTAGTTATGTTATTTTCAGTTACGTTTGTATGTATGTATGTATGTATGCGTTATCTGTTCAACAATGTTTAAAAAAAAAAAAAAAAAACCCTCAGTGCTAAAACCTAATTTAATAATTGTACAACTGAAGCTACATTACTTTGTTATATGTTGATTTTATCCAGTAGCTTTTGGCACGGCGCTGGAGAGCTCGTGCAGTTGCGGGAAAAAAAAACAATTTGGAAACGAATTGAGTACTTGTTTGTACAGGTACAATAAAGCACATCACAGAGGAGAGTATCACGAGTTCGTCCTTATTGTTGCTACTGCTTCTTAACCGCAGACGTCTCACAAGAGCTATCACTACACAACGCAGAGTCTGTTGCATGGGTACTGCACCCATACCCTAGGTGCAGCATCCGTCACATCAGCAAAGCAGTGACACGGACATAGTAATTGCATGTCAGTGTGTTGTGGTGGTGACATTATGAAACATATAAGACGCATTAGCATTTCTGGGATTTTGTACCCTTGAACTTTTCATTAGACAAGCCTGCATCAGCAATATACATTCTTTTGTTTGTTTATTTTATCACATCAGCATCAAGGGCTGTTCATGACAGGAGCAAGGCTACATTGATACTAGTCAGATACAATCATGCTGGCTCAATTTAGGGTGACCAATTAACACATCTTTGAAATGTGGGAGGACACCAGAGTACCCAGAATAAACCCATGCAGACATGGGGAGGACATTATCAGAAATTATCAGAACCATCTCTAAAGAGTTTGGACTCCACCAATCCACAGTCAGACGGATTGTGTATAAATAGAGGAAATTCAAGACCTTTGTTACCCTCCTCAGGAGTGGTCAACCAACAAAGATCACTCCAAGAGCAAGGCGTGTAATAGTTGGCAAGGTCACAAAAGACCCCATGGTAACTTCTAAGCAACTGAAGGCCTCTCTCACATTGGCTAAGATTAATGTTCATGAGTCCATCAGAAAAACACTGAACAACAATGGTGTGCATGGCAGGGTTGCAAGGAGAAAGCCACTGCTCTACAAAAAGAACAAACTGCTCCTCTGCAGTTTGCTAAAGATCACGTGGACAAGCCAGAAAGCTATTGTAAGAATGTTTTGTGGATGGATAAGACCAAAATAGAACTTTTTCGTTTAAAAGAAAATCGTTGGAGAACAGAAAACATGTTTGGAGAATGTTTGGTGAATAGAAAACACTACATTCCATCATAAGAACATCATCCCATCTATGAAACATGGTGATGGTAGTATCATGGTTTTGACCTGTTTTGCTACATCTGGGCCAGGATGGCTTGCCATCATTGATGGAACAATGAATTCTGCATTATATCTGTAATGGTTCACCATAATAAAAATGAATGATGAACCGTGTGAAACAAAATATAAGGGTTGAGGACTCAAATGCAGTTAGCTCCAGATGGAATTGGTGAACCAAAATAAAATAAAGAAATAAAACAATGGTTCACACAACAAAAATAAAAAAATAAATAACAAAGGAAGCAACCTCAGTGGCTGGGAACTGAACCCTGGTCGGCTGCATAGGTAATCAGTGGATTAACCAAACGTGCCACAAGACCAAGCTGCAAACAAAAGACAAGGAAAACTGAGCTTCTGTGTGTAAGGGAGAGATCAACAGGTCCACACACACACAGAAGCTCAGAGCTACGCTGGAGAGAGAGTGAAGGTCAGGGGGTAAGCTCCCTCACGTGCCAGCCCAGAGCGTGAACAACACGTGCACGGTGTTAATCGAGCCTGCGCCGCAACGTGCAGGTGCAGAACAGCATATGGCGTCAGACGGCAAGGGGGGAGAGCAGCAGGAAGCGATCACAAAAAGAAACGCACAATGAAACTCATGAAAGCTTTTCCTACTCTAAATACTACTCCCTGGCAGGTTACCTCACGCCGCCTGATGCTACGGGAACTGAACCAATAAACGGACTTTCGTCTGCTCTCCCTAGTCAACATAAAAGAAACGAAGGAATGCGCGGGGGCTCTATGAAGAGCATGAGACGGGTGAGGTCTCAGACACACGGCGCAGTAAGAAAGGTTGCAGTACAAAGACCAAAGCAGCAGCCTGTGGGGCTCAAGCCACATGTCGGGGTCATACGGTGCAACACCTGTAAAAGTCGGAGAAATGCTTAAATAGCCGGGAGTGCAGGTGTTGCGTATTTACCGCAATTGTGTAGCCTATGGATGGGCATGTGCGATTGCGGTGGCTGTCGGAGATCCTAAGGTGGAAAGTGGTCTGACACTGACCCCTAGAGAAGGTAGGACCTCTAACAGTACCCCCCCAAAGGGGCGGTCCGGAACGCACTTAGGAGCTTGCCATACACGCTCAGGATTGAGCATCTGGGGCACTGGGAGGCCCCAGTAAGCAGGGCAAGCCTTAACAAAGGGGTTGAAAGGGAGGGCAGGGCAGGTCATGCCAAGTGCAAAGCTTGGTTTGGGCTCGGGGCCCACCCTGACTGGCTCAAGAGCAATGCTAGATGTTGGCGGCTCAGGGGTGGAGCTCGGGATCACAAGACCCGAGAAAAAAGTTGGTTCAAGTCACCTGGATGAGCGAACAAGAAAAGACAGCCGTGGTGCTAAATGTTCAGGCACAGAGCTTTACTGCTCAGGTGCGGAGCTTACGGGTGCGACAAAGTCTTGTACGGGGCTAGGCGGCACTAAACTGGCAGGCACGGAGCTTAATTGCTCAGGTGCAGAGCTTGCGAGTGCGGCGAGCCCAGGTATGGAGCTATGTGGTGCTAAGTGCTCAACTACAGAACTCACAGGCATGGCGAGCTCTTGTACAAGGCTTGGCAGCACTAAATGCTCACCCATGAAGCTTAATTGCTCAGGTTCGGAGCTTGGCAGCGCTAACTGCCCAAGTTAGGGGACAATAGGCACGGCGAGCTTGGATACAGCACCTACGAGTGCGGCATGCCCAGATACAGAGCTAGGTGGCACCAAATGCTCAGATACGGGGCTTAACTGCTCAGGTATAGAGCCTATGGGCACGGTGAGCTCAGCTATGCAATTTACAGGCACAGTGAGCTCAGGTATGGAGCTAGGCAGCGCTAAATGCTCACCCATGGAGCTTAATTGCTCAGGTTCAGAGCTAGGTGGCGCTAAGTGTCCAAATACGGGGCAAACGGCCATGTGGACCTTAGGAACAGAGCCTACAAGCACGGCGTGCTCAGATACAGGTCTAGGCAGTGCTAAATGCACAGGCACGGGGCTTAATTGCTCAGGTGTGGAGCTTGTAAGCGTGACAAGCCCAGGTATGGAGCTAGGTGGCACTAAGTGCTCAAATAAGGAGCGTAATTGCTCAAATTTGGAGCTTGGTGGCACTAACTGCCCAAGTATAGGGTCAACGGGTGTGGCGAGCTCGGGAACAGAGCTTACGAGCACGGCATGCTCAGCTATGGAGCTAGATGGCTTGAAATGCTTACCTATGGGGCTTAATTGCTCAGGTTTGGAGCTTGCCAGTGCTGAATGTCCAAATATTGGGCTATCGGGTGCAGTGAGCTCAGGAACAGAGCTTACGAGTGTGGCGTGCTCAGATACGGAACTAGGTGGCGCCAAATGCTCAGATATGGAGCTAAACTTCTCAGGTATGGAGCTTACGGACTCGGCAAACTCAGGTATGCAGCTAGGTGGCGCTAAATGCCTCTGCAATGGAGCTTACGAGCTCAGATGCGGCGCTAATGGGCGCGGCGAACTTGGGCATGGAACTGAGCAGCGCTAGCTGCTTGAGTACAGAGCTAGCATGCTCAGACACAGCACTAATGAGCACGTGGTGCTCAAGGGTGTGCCAGGGGGTGCAGTGGTGCATAACTGCTTCATGGCCGCAGCAATAGTTGTGATCTGCTCGAGAATTCCGGGAAGACTCTAGACAGGCTGGACCTCAGTAACCTCAGGGGTTGAGGGTGGGGGGGAGACCCGCCGGGGCCATGCTGAATGCAGGATGTTTAAGACTGAGATGGTCAGCCTGTAGAAAGGAGGAGCGAATTGCACTGGACCTCTCCCTGGCACTGTGAAGCTGGACATCGGCATCAATGGCCAGGTCATACAGCTTGGACAATGAGAAAGGGGGCTCAAGCCCACTTAGTTCGTCCTGAAATTCCTCATTGAGACCAAGCGTAAAGACGTCCATTAAGGCCCGGTCATCAAACCCGGAAGTGACGGCTAGCTGATTAAACTCCCCCACAAATTCCAACACCTGCCTGGGACCTTGTCTGATTTCAATGATCCCAGGGGGTCTTGGAGAGTAGATCCATGAGTGAGGGACCACCTCGCTGGGGGGATGGGATCAAAAGCGGGGTTAAACCCAGATTCCGGATCAATTGCTGCAGCAAGCGATAGCTGTTTGGAACAGGCAGGGCACCAGCACCTTCTGCGTCAGGAACTGGACATCTCTGTAAGGTCGGGTTGCCAAAACTGGGCCACGCCTGAATTAAGGTAACTTGCCGGACCCCTAAGGGCTAGCCGGCAGCCGGGTAAGGAGACCCGCCGGCCACAGCGACAGGGGACCTAACACTGGGTCCTCTTGCTGGTTGCACTGTTCTGTTATGGTTTGCCATATTAAAAATGAATGACAAGCCATGTGAAACAAAATTTTAGGGATGATGTCCCGAATGCAGTTAGTTCCAGATGGAATTGGTGAACCAAAATAAAATAAAGAAATAAAACAATGATTCACACAAATAAAAATAAATAAATAAAACAAAAGAAGCAACCTCCACGGCTGGGAACTGAACCCTGGTCAGCTGCACCGGTAATCAGTGGATTAACCGAACGCACCATCAGCCCACTGGGCGAAGCTGCAAATAAAAGACAAAGAAAACCGAACTTCAACAGGTCTGTGCACACAAAGAAGCTCAGAGCCGCACTTGAGAGAGAGAGCGAAGAACGGGGGGTAAGCCCCTGCACGCGCCAGCCCAGTGTAAGCTTTCCCTACACTAAATACTACTCCCTGGCAGGTTACCTCGCGCCTCCTGACGCTACAGGAACTGAACCTCTAAATGGACTCAGTTCGTCCGCGCTCCCAAATCAACATAAAAGAAACGAAAGAATGTGCGGGGGCTCTATGAGGAGCGTGAGACAGGTGAGGTTTCGGTCTCGCGGCACAGTAAGAACGGCTGCAGTACAAAGACCAAAGCAGTGATCCGAGGGGCGCAAGCCGCATGTCAGGGTTGTACGGTGCAACACCTGCAAAAGTCGGAGAAGCTCTTAAATAGCCGAGAGTGCAGGTGTTGTGTATTTACCGCAATCACGTAGCCCACGGATGGGCATGCGCGATTGCTGTGGCTGTCAGAGATCCTAAGGTGGAAAGTGGTCCGACGCTGCTCCCTAGCGTCGGTTGGAAGGTAGGACCTCTAATAATATCAGAGAATTCTAAAGGAAAATGTGCTGAACTGAACTGAATCTCAAGAGATGTTGCGTCATGCAGCAAGACAATGACCTTAAGCACAGAAGTCGTTCTACCCGGGGGGGGGATTCCAGAGTATTAACTTTACTCTTCTTTAAGCATTTGTTGGTAGAACGACTTGGTCCACATACGTTTGCCACTCACTAATATGTAATATTGGTTAATTTGTTCCCAAATAAGAAAATAAATGACCAAGTATATTTTTTGTCTCATTTGTTTAATTTGGATCTCTTTATCTACCTTCAGAACTTGTCTGCAAATCTGATGATGCTTTAAGTCATATTTATGCAGAAATATAGATGTAGATATACACTGTAAGTATCATTCAGAGGTACACTACGCAAAAATAGCCCCTGAGAGCCTTTTTATAGGGCAGCGAGAAAAGCAGCTTTATACCCTCTTGTGGCAAGACACATTGCCTAATCAGACCATACCTGTAATCGTGTACATATCTGCCATTTCAGCAATCGGCAATCTGACATTTCTATCTTGGTGCATAATTTTTTTGTCAATGAGTATATATTTTCAGACAAAAAAGACATGCATATATCTCATGGCATGGTGTTGGAACAGTTTATTCTTGCTATTGCTTAAGATTATGGTGGGCAGGATTATGGGTTAATAGCTTATTTGCATGACTTCTTCATTTGAACTCCAGAAGACACTGTTGCCTCAAAACGGTTAACACTAGGGCTCATTTGGTAGGTGGTTTGGCTACTGTATGTTGATTATAGGAGTGAATGTTTCTGAATAGAAAAAGGGTACAATTAGCAAAAATTCTGTAGAGTTTATAGTCTTCTAACACCAGTTTCACTTCTACACTTCAACTATGAGAGACAAAATGAGAAAAAAATCCAGGAAATCACATTGTAGGATTTTTAAGGAATTTAATTGTAAATCATGCTGGAAAATAAGTATTTAGTCACCCACAAACAAGCAAGATTTCTGGCTCTCACAGACCTGTAACTTCTTCTTTAAGAAGCTCTTCTGTCCTACACTCATTACCTGTATTAATGGCACCTGTTTGACCTCGTTATCTGTATAAAAGACACCTGTCCACAGCCTCAAACAGTCAGACTCCAAACTCAAACATGGCCACGACCAAAGAGCAGTTGACGGACACCAGTAAGAAAATTCTAGACCTGCAAATAGTGAATCTACAATAGGCAAGCAGGTTGGTATGATTAAATCAACTGTGGGAGCAATTGTAAGACATACAAGACCATTGATAATCTCCCTTGATCTGGGGCTCCATGCAAGATCTCATCCCGTGGGGTCAAAATGATCAAAAGGATCAATGGCGAGCAAAACTCCCAGAACTACATGAAGGGACCTGGTGAATGACCTGCAGAGAGCTGGGACCAACGTAACAAGGCTCGCATCAGTAACACACTACACCAAGAGAGACTCTGATCCTGCAGTGCCAGGCGTGCCCCTCTGCTTAAGCCAGTACATGTCCAGGCCCGTCTAAAGTTTGCCAGAGAGAATATGGATGATTCAGAAGAGGATTGGGAAAATATCATGTGGTCAGAAGAACTTTTTGGTAAAAACTCAACTGGAGGAAAAAGGATGCTGAGTCGCATCCCAAGAACACCATACCTACTATGAAGCATGGGGGTGGAAACATCATGCTTTGAGGCTGTTTTTCTGCAAAGGGGACAGGACGACTGATCCGTGTTAATGGAAGAATGAAAGGGGCCATGTATCATGAGATTTTAAGCCAAAGCCTCCTTCCATCAGTGAAAACATTGAAGATGGAACGTGGCTGGGTCTTCCAGCATGACAATGATCCCAAACACACTGCTCGGGCAACGAAGGATTGGCTCCGTAAAAAGCATTTCAAGGTCCTGGAGTGGCCTAAACAGTCTCCAGACCTCAACCCCATAGAAAATGTGTGGAGGGAGTTGAAAGTCCGTATTGCCCCAAAACATCAGTGCTCTAGAGGAGATGCATGAAGGAATGGGCCAAAATACCAGCTACAGTGTGTGCAAACCTGCTGAAGACATACATGAAATGTTTGACCTCTGTCATTGCCAACAAAGATTATGTTACAAATTTAGCTGAACCAAATTTATTGACCAAATACTTGGTTTCCACCATAATTTACAATTAAATTCTTTAAAAATCCTACAGTGTGATTTCCTGGATTTTTTTTCTCATTTTGTCCCGCATAGTTGAAGTGTACCTATGATGAAAATTAAAGATCTCTCTCATTTTTCTAAGTAGAACTTGCACAATCAGTGACTGACTAAATACTTTTTTGCCCCACTGCATGTAATATTATTGTGAAAATAGAATCAATTAGTAATGGTGTCAATTGAATATAGTTACTCCAAGCTTTATGATGGGTATATGTTCTGACAAATCCATCATAAATTTAATTCATCATAAATTGAGGATTTTAATACTGTAGGGAATGTGGAGTTATGTCACACAGCACTGCATTTTGGGACAGCAGTGCCATATTGTGAGTGGTTTTATTGTCAACATTCCTACGTAAGGTTGTGGATTGTTAACAGACTTTGTGCTGCTTTGTAACATGAATGAAAAATGAAAGCAAAAAAGAGACATTAACACTGTAATAAGCTTAATTCCACTACAAGTGAACAATATTTATCTAAATAAGTCTCACTGGCTCAGCACTAAACTGGTTCCAGTCCTATTTGACTAGCCGTGAATACTATGTTACACTTGGAAACTCTACATCCAAGCATTACCCTCTGTAATGTGGAGTGCCACAAGGTTCCATTCTAGGACCAATGCTGTTTAATCTTTACATGCTACCACTGGCCAGAATAATTAATAAGTATTATATTTCCTTTCATCAGTATGCAGATGTTCTTAGCTTCTGATCCTTGTCGATCTATCAACACGCTGCTTCTGTGTCTAGATGACATTAACTCCTGGATATGTCATAATTTTCTGCAACTAAATAAGGATAAAACTGAAATAATTGTTATTGGTGATGGAGAAATGAAGGCAGAGGCACTGACATGGTTAAAATCATGTTCTTTAGAATCACAAATCACTGTTAAAAACTGGGTCTCACTTTCGACAGGGATCTTAGTTTTAAGATCCATATCAGCAATGTTTGTAAAACTGCATTCTTCCACCTCAGAAATATGCATCTTTTGGTTCTCAAATATTACTATAATTAAAATCAAAGGCAACTAAAATGCTATGAGGTAGTAAACAAATTCAGTGACCCTTAGAAGATGCCACTGTCCTGATGAGTTTGATGTCAACTTCAAATTCTGTATAGTAGGTCTGCCTAATTTGCCAAGTTAGTGTAAATGTTATGTATGTTTCAGGATAGGTGGACTGTAGTGTTTGTAACTTCTTTTCTGATTTAAGTCATATGGTAGATTCATAGATATGGAGCTAATCCGGTTTTGGCTGGAGGTAAAAAAATGAGGGGGGGTTCAAACAAACTTAATGACACCTAAACACTGGCCAGTAGAAACACATGAACACAACTTTCCTTCTGGTCTGCAAATTTGGATGTGATTTTCTGGTTAAAGTCCTAGTCACCAGCCTCTTTAAGTCTCATTCCTCTGTCACTACATCATTGTTCAGTTTGTGCTAGCATTTGAAACAGCAAACAGGGAAAGTAAAAAAAGGCATTACTGTACTTGCCCTGCATCCAGATAACCTTGTCTATTTGTCATAACAAGAGCTGGAGAAACCTTGGGTGTGCAGTGGTGCTTGATAGTTTATGAACCCTTTAGAATTTTCTATATTTCTGCATAAATATGATCTAAAATATCGTCAGATTTTCACATAAGTCCTAAAAGTAGACAAAGAGAACCCAGTTAAACAAATGAGACAAAAATATTATACTTGGTCATTTATTAATTGAGGAAAATGATCCATTATTACATGTTAGTGAGTGGCAAAAGTATGTGAGCCTCTAGATTTAGCAGTTAATTTGAAGGTAAAATTAGATTCAGGTGTTTTCAATCAATGAGATGACAATCAGGTGTGAGTGAGCAGCCTGTTTTATTTAAAGAACAGGAATCTATCAAAAGTTTGCTCTTCACAACACATGTTTGTGGAAGTGTATCATGGCACGAACAAAGGAGATTTCTGAAGACCTCAGAAAAAGAGTTGTTGACACTTTACAGACTGGAAAGAGTTACAAAATCAACTCTAAAGAGTTTGGACTCCACCAATCCACAGTCAGACAGATTGTGTACAAATGGGGGAAATTCAAGACCATTGTTACCCTCCCCAGGAGTGGTTGACCAACAAAGATTTTTCTAAGAGCAAGTCGAGGTCACAAAGAACCCTAGGGTGACTCTAAGCAACTGAAGGCCTCTCTCACATTGGTTAATGTTAATGTTCATGAGACCACTATCAGAAGAACACTGAACAACAATTATGTGCATGGTAGGGTTGCAAGGAGAAAGCCACTGCTCTCTGAAAGGAATAGTGCTGCTCGTCTGCAGTTTGCTAAAGATCACGTGGACAAGCCAGAAGGCTATTGGAAGAATGTTTTGTAGATGGATGAGACCAAAACTCCAGACTTAGTTGGAAGGGTCTTGTGGAAGGGTTTTTTTTTTTACGATAAAATGACATTTTCGTTCATTTGGAAAAAACATCTCTCCCAATTGGAAACATAAACGGTTTCTAACTTGAGTAAAAAATCCTGCCCTCTCCTGATAGATTACAGGGATGCTGTAGTCCAATCACATAAGTGGAAAAAAATGTAAACCATACTTGATAAAAGTAGGCGTGTCCGAGGGGCAATTTTCTGTGCCTGGCAGAAAATCTTGCAAGCAGCCAGTGAAAGAGCAGTCTCCGGTCACATGCTTGTAAAAAGTTTAAGGAGCTGCATAGACACTTTTTTTGTTTTGTTTTGTTTTTTGCCAGTGCCCTGCATGCACAAACTATACACTACAGTATGAAGTGGCACAGAAATTAAGCAAATAAACGTAAGGTTTTTTTTTTGTTTTTTTGTTTTTTTAATAAGAGCTATCATGAGTACCAGCTTCATTGTTGGATTAAATAGTTTCCAAGTTATGCTGCATTATATAATTAACTTATTGTCAACATGTTTGTATTATTTATTGTATAGTATTTACAATGTAACTTGACAGGGAAACCACTACTGAGCTAAACGTGTCAAAAGAAAGACCAGTGATGCAAGTACAGTGGTGCTTAAAAGTTTGTGAACCCTTTAGAATTTTCTATATTTCTGCATAAATACGAGCTAAAACAACATCATATTTTTACACAAGTCCTAAAATAAGATAATGAGAACCCAGTTAAACCCATTTGCAGCAATAACTGCAACTAAACGTTTCCTGTAACTGTTGATCAGTCCTGCATATCAGCTTGGACTAATTTTAGCCCATTCCTCCATACAGAACAACTTCAGCTCTGGGATGTTGGTGGGTTTCCTCACATTAACTGCTTGCTTCAGGTCCTTACAAAACATTTTGATTGGATTAAGGTCAGGACCATTCCAAAACATTAATTTCATTGTTCTTTAGCCATTCTTTGGTAAAACGACATGTGTGCTTAGGGTCATTGTCTTGCTGCATGACCCACCTTCTCTTGAGATTCAGTTCATGGACAGATGTCCTGATATTTTCCTTTAGAATTTTCTGATATCATTCAGAATTCATTTTTCCATCAATGATGGCCATCCTGGCCCAGATGAAGCAAAACAGGCCCAAACCATGATACTACCACCACCATGTTTCACAGATGGGATAAGGTTCTTATGCTGGAATGTAGTGTTTTCCTTTCTCCAAGCATAATGCTTATCTTTTAAACCAAAAGGTTCTATTGTGATCTCATCTATCCAGAAAACATATTTCCAATAGCTTTCTGGTTTGTCCACGTGATCTTTGCAAAGTGCAGATGAGCAGCAACGATCTTTTTGGAAAGCAGGGGCTTTGTCCATTGTTATTCAGTGTTCTTCTGATGGTGGACTCATGAACATTAACATTAGCCAATGTGAGAGAGGCCTTCAGTTGCTTAGAAGTTATGCTGGGGTTCTTTATGACCTCGCCAACTATTACACACCTTGCTCTTGGAGTGATCTTTGTGTATCGACCACTCCTGGGGAGGGTAACAATGGCCTTGAATTTTGTCTATTTGTACACAATCTGTCTGACTGTGGATTGGTGGAGGCTGAATTCTTTAGAGATGGTTTTGTAACCTTTTCAAGCCTGATGAGCATCAACAACTCTTTTTCTGAGGTCCTCAGAAGTCTCCTTTGTTCGTGCCATGATACACTTCTACAAACGTGTTGTGAAGAGCAGGCTTTGATAGATCCCTGTTCTTTAAATGAAGCAGTGAGCCCCCTGACACCTGATTGTCATACCATTGATTGAAAACACTTGACTCTAATTTCACTTTCAAATTGATGGCTAATCAGAGGTTCACATACTTTTGCCACTCACTAATATGTAATATTGGATTGTTTTCCTCAATAAATAAATGACCAAGTATAATATTTTTTGTCTCATTTGTTTAACTGGGTTCTCTGTATCTTCTTTTAGGATGTGTGTGAAAATATGATGATGTTTTAGGTTATATGTATGCAGAAATATACAAAATTCTAAAGGGTTCACAAACTTTCAAGCACCACTGTATATTATAGGAGGTCTTGAGAGCTTTCCATTCTGCTCCGATATGGTTGTTCTATATTGACATTTGTTCTAACCATTTGTCTTCTTCTCCATCATGTTTCAGTATTCACAGCATACACAACAGTCAGAGAATAAATATGGCCGTGTGATTTTTTTGACGTCAGGGTGCTGTTAACATAATGTAATCGCTAATATAATGCCATATTCAATTATCACACTCCACCATTTGTAAGATACATAAGTTTCAAATTAGGTACAAAAAGGAAGAAGAAACAGATGAAGGATGTCTTTTTACTGACATCCAGAGCAAACTGTCTCTTCCAAAGAAATGCAAATTACTATGAACCGGCATGAAACACAGAGGTTTCACATACACTTGACAATGATAAGTCACAAAAGACATGTTCTAATGAGCTGGGAACAAAAAAGGGTGAGGTGAAAGAAAAAGGAAGACGTTTTAATCTTTAAAAAATCCCAGGCTGTCAGCACATTGTTAGACAAACCAAATGTCAGAGTGCTGAAATTTTTTTCATGCATTCCCTCATGAAAGAGTTATTTATTTATTTCCAATTCCTGCGGTGAGTTCTAACAAGCTATCGGTACTTTGAAGAGTTTAGCCTGTCACACTTAATATTTGGCCTTTCTGAACTCGCTAAGCTGCTGCTCACTAACGCTGCTATGTCAGTCGAGAAAGGGTTTATGTGGGGGTGCATTAAGACCTGCTAACAGAGTCCTATGATTAAAATAGAGCATGTGGTTTGTGCGGAGGGAGCAGAAGAATGACAGCACTGTGTTTAAAATGCGCAAGAGAATATTTTAACATGCATTTTATCACAGGTTTATGTGTAATAGGACAGGATCCCTTTTGTTGAGCATGGTATCAGATCAAGAATGAGGGGTCTGTTGAGAAATAATTTTTTTTTTATTATATAGTACATTTCTTCTGACTTTGAGTGATGGTGCTCACAGAAGGCAGAAAATGAGCTAAAGCTACAGATATTTTTTTAGCATTTAACTTTACATATAATAAAGTTCAATATCCAAAGGCAATTTGGGAATTATGTTCCACATAGCTAGTGGAGACAGATCACATGGTGTTTTACTCCTGCTGTTTGTTAATGTCTGACAAATTTGGTCTTAAACAGGGGTCAGTGATAGCAATGTCGTCATGGACACTTCATGATTGTTTCTTGTATTACCGGTACTTGTCGCCATAATATCTAATACAGCACTGTGAAAAAAAATATTTTTCTCTCACCTGATTTATTCTCTTTTTGATAATTTATCTCATTTAAATGTTTCAGATTATCCAACTACTTTTAAGACAAGTGAGGACTTTATATGTTTGTCTTGGTTCTTTTCTGACCTCATTTATGAGTCATTAATGCACATTTGGTGAAATTATGATAGGTTGGCCACTTCTGGGAAGATTCATCAAGGTTTCTCTGTTTGTGGATAATGGCTCTCAATGTGCTTCACTGGAGATTACAAGAGATAATGAAGGTAACAAGATCACAATAGTTAAGATGTTAGGGATTTCACAGAAAATCCCAGCTAAGGCAAAAATAGGAAGGGAACCCAAGATTCAGAAAACACAGCCAGACAACAACGTAATACAAGAATCAGGCCCAAGGATCCAACCAGCTTGAGCTGTGAAACGTGAAAAGTGGGATGAATACACATATGTTTAGGTAAGTTTAAAGAGACGGAAGTGGGATTGATTACCTTATCCACAGGGAACAGACCAATAAAGCAGGGCGCTAGTTTCTTGGACTCGATGCAGAGGAGAATGTTCCTTCCCAAGAGCCAGACAGACTCCTCGGAGAGTATTCGGGTGCCGGTCTGTGACGGCAGTTGGCGGTGTGCTGAGTCTCATGACGGCCATTGAGGAGTGCCGTCCTGACAGTTTTCATGTCTTTTGGCAACAGTGCATGTGGTGGTGAACCGACGGGATCACCAGGTCAGCTTCCAGGTCGTCAAAAAGGGGAGACTGATAGTCTATGGAGGTTTCAAACAGGGAAAGACCCATGGCGGAGTTGGTCAGAATGTTGTGAGCTTGTTCTGAGCACGGGTGGTACTTGCTGCCACATATTCTTTAGCATCTTTGCCCATGGAAGGCCACCAGAAATGTCTGTGAAACAGGGACAGAGTACGATGGGCACCTGGGTGGCAGGCAAACTTCGAATTATGGGCCCAGAGAAGAATACTGGCTCAGACAGAGTTGGGCACATCAGGAGCGATCAGGAGCCCCCCAAACCCCCCTCCCCGCCCCGGACGGGTTCTTCGCCCTGCACCAGTTGAACCTCCCAGGACAGATGGGCTACCAGGGGATCAGGAGAGAGGATGGTGTCGGCGGTCTCAGGAGAGTCTTCACGAGAGAACTGGTGGGAGAGTACATGAGGTTTAACATTATGAGATTCATGTCGGTAGGTTAGCGAGAAGGCAAAAAAGAACAGTGCCCATCAGGACTAATGAGAGCTCAGTCTCTTCCATACATAAGCCAAGTTCTTATGATCAGTCCATATGACAAATGGCTGCTCAGAACCCTCGAGACAGTGCCTCCATTCCTCCAATGCCAGTTTGACCACCAGTAATTTCCAATTGCCAACGTCATAATTGGCCTCCGCTGGGAAGATGTGGTGAGAGAAGAAGGCGCATTGATGCAGCTTGTTGTCTGGGCCGCTATGCTGGCAGAGAATGGTGCCCACACCAGAGTCTGATGCGTCCAGCCCCACGATAAATTGACGCTTAGGGTCAAGCTAAACTAGGACAGGAGCAGAGGTAAACAGGGTCTTGAGTCTCTTGAAGGCCTTGTCAGCATCAGCAGTCCATTGGAAAGGACTCTTTGTGTAGGTTAATCGGGTCAGAGGCATCGCTACCTTGCTGTAGTCCTGAATAAATCAGTGGTAAAAATTGGCAAAGCCAAGGAAATGCTGCAGTTCCTTGCACCCTGGAGGAGTGGGCCACTCTGCAACTGCTTGGATCTTTGTGGGGTCTGCATTTATACACCCTCTCTGGATGATAAAGCCCAAAAAGGTAACGGATTCCACATGGAACTCATACTTCTCGGCCTTAACAAAAAGTCAGTTCCCCAGGAGCCGGAAAAGGACCCTTCCGCAATACCTTGCACAATGCGTGGTGATTTCATCCAGAGTCAGCAACCAACTACCAGAACTCAATGGAATAGTCGGCCACAGACCGAGAGCCCTGGCGGAGACAGCTGAGATGGCTCAACGCCGCTTCCCCGTGGCTAGGGTGATCAAAGACCACCCTAAACCGATGAAGGAAGTCATCGTACAAAACCACATCTGAACGTACCTGGGACATGGATGCCTCAGCCCATACAAGGCCCTACCCCAAAGGAGGTCATTGATATATGTGACCTTACTGACATCAGTGTAAAAAAGGCCGCAGGATGCTGATAGAAGGCCAGACCACACTGTAACAGAAAACCACTGCACTTGACAGGTCACCGGAATCGGTCCTGTATCGACATGCTGGGATGAGGACTGTGGTCCAGGAGGAGGGCTCAGAGGTGCAGAGTCCCCATGGCCATGGGAAACTGGGTGTCTGGCTCAAGGCGTTGCGAGACGAGCTGGGAGTCTGAGGAATGTGCAAAAGAAGTTAGTTAATCTTTCTGGCCAAAAAGGCAACCTGGGAACTAAGCAAATTTGTTAGTCTCAGATAAAGTCTGAAGTATGTCATCGTGCTGCAATAACCAAGTATCCTGTCTAAGAAGGATTTTGCTGAGCGGTAGCCGACCAGATGGTTGCTAGTCTGCAGGTTCCATAGTAGTGGCCAGATCATTCTATTAGGGATTTAACAAAAAATTCCAGCCAAGACAAAAATAGAAAGGGAACCCAAGATGCTTAAAACACAGCCAGACAATGATGTAATATAAATAAGTATATTTATTTACAAATAACGACAGGTAATGTGAGTTCAGGAAACGTAAATGCAAAACCAGAATGAAGAGTGCGGCAGCTGCAAGTGCGTTGCTTGCTGGAGCTGGTGGAGATTTGCAGGAAATTAAGTAACAGAGCCAGGTGAGAAAAAAGCAAAAGAAGCAAGCAAAGACAACAAGCATGCCACACTTGGAAAAAAAACAATGGGAAACGAGACTAAGGGACCAAGGTAAAAGAACAAACAGAAACAACACGAAGGCAGATACAGGGCGAACCCTAACATAAGAAGAAGAAGAAAAAAGATTATAAATGGAGAGAATTGTGTATAAAGTTATTTTGCATTTTCCTCAAATTTAATACAAAGTTTATGGTCACAGAACATTTTTAAGAGAAAAGTTGAAAAAAAAAAACATTCATTTTAGGATTTAGTAGTATTTGGTATGTCCTCCTTTTGCTGTAATGATAATGTGCACTCGAGCTGGCATGGACTGTACAAGTTTGTGCAAAATCTGATAATTGATGTCTACAATATTCAAAGATCATCTTATGATGCTACTGAAAGCTCGAGTTTCTCTTTTTCTCCATCCCCAAAATGCTTGATGTGGTTTGGGTCAGGTGACCATAGAGGAAAATTCATGACAGTCAGCACACCTAGAGGTGCTTTTGGTCTTGTCATTGATTCAGTTATTGCAAAGCTTTGAAATGTGTTTTGGCTTGCTATATATATATATATATATATATATATATATATATATATATATATATATATATATATATATATATATATATATATATATATATATATATATATATATATATATATATATATATAAAACACTGTGCAGTGAGTGTAATAGACATTTTAAAACCATGTACACGAATGACACTGACGTTCCCAATTCCCTAATATTAAATGATAGTCCAATGATTATATAGGCATAGGCCTATCGTGCATGTTTTCCAAGAAGGGAGGGTTCCATTATAGTCTCCACTACTGAAAAATTGTAATTACATATTACTGCAGATATAATAATGCACTGTAACTGTCACAAAGACTACTCTAAGAATATTTGAATTGAAGTAGTGTATTGAATGTGCTAGTAATCCTATATGTAGATTTTGCATTTTAATAGCTAACTGTCTACAAGTGGACCAGGCCTACTAATTTTTTCAGGTTGTGGAACAGAAGAAGGATTTATTCATTTGAAATTGGCCTGTCTGGGGTACACACGACTTCATATAACACAAGAAGACAAGCTGAAAGAAGCACACAGAGTTTGGCATAATTTCATCCTCAGCTAGTTAGCCACAACTACTTTAGATGGGTAGTTTAAAAGAAACAGTACTTTACAAATTAAAAAAAAACATTTAAAGCTAAAATAAGTGGAAACTTAAACAGAGGATTTTAACCATTAACTGATTCTAACAGTATCTGTTTCAAGGCAGGGTACATGATGCCAAGCTACTAGTTTCAGCCATGAGGGTACAATGAAAGGCAAAACCAGTAGTTGAATTTGCAACTGTCTAGTGATCCATGCATGGTTCTCACACTGCAGAGTGCAGATCCAGCACAGATAATTCACCTGACTGGTTAGACCTGCTCATCATCATCATATTGGCCATTATAAGGAATTCAAAACGTGGCTCAGAATTCATTCTGATTATGCTGACACTGTGTGATGCATTTAATAACATTTTCTGCACCAGAGACTGTGTTATTATGTGTGTCATAACAACTGTTGTACTACAACATCTAATCTCTCACCTTAATAATAAGCACAACTCTCTTGTAACCTTATTATCTGCTTCCCTACTTTGGTTATTCAAACACTATCTTTTGGACAGTCAGTTTTAGTCACGCTGATTCCCGTCTGTATTACGCATGGGGTCAGCGGCAACTCATATTTTGGTCTGGGTATGCTCAGGGGCAATCAGGCTTGTTTAGCGCTTGTTTAGAATTCATTGCACAGCCACAGTCTGTTGGCTGGTGTATATAAGTGCACTTTTGACACTTATATAGCTCCATACCTGAGCCAATATGACCTTCTATCTCCATACTTGAGCATACCAGTGGGGATGTAGCTCAGTGGTAGAGCATGTGCTTTGCATGTATGAGGTCCTGGGTTCAATCGCCAGTGTCTCCAAAGTTGTTTTGGGGACTGTGGTAGCCTAGCGGTTAAGGTACTGGACTATGGATCAAAAGGTCCAGGGTTCAAATCCCACCTCTGCCAAGCTACCTTTGTTGGGTCCTTAACCCACAATTGCTTGGATTGTAAGACTGTATCAATTGTAAGTCGCTCTGGATAAGGGAGTCTGCTAAATGCTGTAAATGTAAATGTAAAAGTAGATAAAGAGAACACAGTTAAACAAATCAGACAATATTACACTTGACCATTTATGTATTGAGGAAAATAATCAAATGTTACATATCAACGAGCAGCAAAAGTATTTGCACCTGTAGGAATAGCAGTTCATTTGAATGTGAAATTCAAGTTAGTAAAAGTGTACAATGGCACAAACAAACGAGATTTCTGATTATCTCAGAAAATAGTTATTGATGCTTATTAGGCTGGAAAATAAGAAAACATTACAAAACCATTTCTAAAGGGCTTGGCCACTCCACAGGCAGACAGACTGTATAAACTCTGAGGCAATTCAACCCTCCTCAAGGGTGGTTGACAAACAAGAGTCACTCCAAGAGCAATGGATCTAATGGACTGAAAGGAAATAATGGAACTCAAAGTGACTTCTAAGCAACTAAAGGCCCCTCAAAAATGTGCATGGCAGTAATGCAAGGAGAAAGCCATTACTCATCAAAAAGAATACTGGTGCCAGTCATGTGGCATGTGGACTTTCATTTGACTTCATTTGAAAAATGTTTTATTTGTGAATGAGACCAAAATTACTCTAAGCACACAAGTCCTTAAAGACAACCAAATTAATGTTTTGAAATGGCCAAGTCAAAGACATTACCTTAATCCAAATATTGGGGTAGCAGTTCATGTGCAGAAACCAAATTCCTCTAAGCTGATGTGCAGGATTGAGCAAAGTACTGGAAACATTTAGTTACACGTATTGCTGGCAAGCAAAGTTTCACATACTTTTGCCACTCGCAGTTAATACTGGATAATTTCTCTCAATAAATATAGAAAAGTTTAAAGGCTTCACAAAATTTCAAGCAATGCTGCATGCATGTATTTATTTATATTGATTACATTGCTTTGCATTCCTTTCCATACCATTAACATCAAAGTTTGATCAGAAAAGCTTTTATTATTTGTGCTCTGTTTATAACAATTGTTATGCAGTGTCATGTTCACAAAGGTCTTTTTTAATGAACTTTGATTATGATTCATGTAAATGTCGAAATAAAAAAAATCTGCCAAGTGCCATATTCTTTACACCCACAGACTGCAATAATTGCATTTAAATGTATTCTATATTGAGGATCTCAAATAGCCCAACAAAGCTGATGCATAATTTTCAGTAGGACTTTTGAAAAAATGTCAAGCCTGGTTTATAGACTGCCAATGAATACAACAAAACATTTATATTCAAGACGATCAAAATAATATAATTATGACAACTGAAAACCAATATTTTATTGCACAGTGATATTAAAAAATAATTTTAAAACAATTTAGACATATTATTACACTGTCATTAATTTTGAATGGCACAAAAACCCCTTTTCTCTTTGTCACTTTAACCACAACTGCTTAGTTATTGACCGAGTTACCAGTTTAGGGATAATGAAGGTAAACAAATAAATGGCACATTTGTGGATTTTTGGTTTGTAAATCACTTGCTAAATGCATCATGAGACAAATAAAAGTACTTTTCTCTTAATTAAAAATTAAGAGAACCTTTATGAGCAAATTAAGGCAGCAAATTGAATGCAGCAGAGCAATGACAAAACAATATTGTGGAAAAAAGTTATAACAATTACAGCATTTAGCAGATGCTCTTGACTGGATGAATGGGACACATAGGCAAAGTTCTGATTCACGGGGGTAGCTCACCACAGGAGTCCTAAGGGGCCCTGGAAACATATAATTGATGGATCCATTACTCCCGGGCCAGAAAGTCCTGGTGGTTGGAGGCAGGGCTGCAGGAACCACCTGAGGTGCTGGATACAACCTAAAGGAAGGAGGTGGAATTGACGACCATGTGGGGGGCACAGTCCGCACCCTGGGGTCCCTGGGGAAAACTGGAGCAGCACTGACCAGTCCTGGGAATGCTGTCGAGTTGCTGGTGATCGAGTCATTGTTGGTTTGCTGGTGAGCAAGGTCGCCGTCATGCTGCTGGCGATAGTGGTCGCCATTGTGCTGCTAGTGATCGCGGTCACCATCGTGCTGCTGGCGATCCGGGCAACCATACCTGACACGGGTGGGTGGTGGGAAGCCAGAAGGATGGCACAGACCCAAGGAGAAAGCTGGCCCATCGACAGCCTCAGGTGCGCTCTGGACTCTCTCCAAGCCGGGTGCACTCAGGACATCCTCCGAGGCAGGACCGCTCTGGATGCTCTCTGAGAAGGGTGTGATATTTACATTCTCAGAGGTGGGCGCACTCTGGATGCTGTCTGAGCGAGGCACGATATGGACGCTCTCTGAGCTGGGTGTGCTTTGGATGCTTTCTGAGGTGGGCGTGCTCTGGATGCCCTCCAGAGGTGCTGGTAGTGGGACGGTCCCTAATCTCGCGATCGCGAGTCCCTGTGCCACTGCCGAATCAACAGTTCCAAGCACAGCCAGTAAGTCCATGATAAGTCTCTCCAGCCCAGGCTCCTCAGCTATAAACACTGCAAACCCCATCACCTCTCTGGTGGTACGTGCAGATTCCAAGACCCCTTGAAGTGTCTCATTGGGGTGCAGGTGTCTCGCTGGGGCTGAAGAGTGTCGAACCCAGTTTGGTCCGGGGGATACCAGAACAGCTGGCGAAAGGGGGATCCAGCAAATGGCTGGCAAGCTGTGACCCATTGCAAGATTTTTAAATAATTTAATTGTAAATCATGCTGGAAAATAAGTATTTGGTCACCCACAAACAAGCAAGATTTCTGGCTCTCATGGACCTCTAACTTCTTCTTTAAGAAGCTCTTCTGTCCTCCCCTCATTACCTGTATTAATGACACCTGTTTGACCTCATTATTTATATAAAAGACACCTGTCCACAGCCTCAAACAGTCAGACTCCAAACTTAATAAAAGACCAAGACCAAAGAACTGTCAAGGGACACCAGGAAGAAAATTGTAAACTTGCACTAGGCTGGGAAGAGTGAATCTACAATATGCAAGCATGTTGGTGTGAATAAATCAACTGTGGGAGCAATTGTAAGAAAATGGAAGACATACAAGACCATTAATAACATCCCTTGATCTGGGGCCCCACACAAGATCTCATCCCATGGGGTCAAAATGATCTTGAGAACAGTGAGCAAAACAACACAGAGGGATCTGATGAATGACCTGCAGAGAGCTGGGCCCAAAGTAACAAAGGCTACCATCAGTAACACACTACGCCGAGAGGGACTCTGATCCTGCAGTGCCAGACGTGTCTTCCTGCTTAAGCCAGTACATGTCCAGGCCCACCTAAAGTTTGCCAGAGAGCATATGGATGATCCAGAAGAGGATTGGGAGATTATCATCTGGTCAGATGAACCTAGATAAAAACTCAACTCGTCGTGTTGGGATGCTGAGTTGCATCCCAAGATCACCATACCTACTGTGAAGCATGGGGGAGGAAACATCATGCTTTGGGGCTGTTTTTCTGGAAAGGGGGCAGGATGACTGATTCGTGTTAAGGGAAGAATGAACGGTGCCACGTATCATGAGATTTTAAGCCAAAACCTCCTTCCATCAGTGAGACCATTGAAGATGGAACAAGGCTAGGTATTCCAGCATGACAATGATCCCAATCACACAACTTGGGCAATGAAGGAGTGGCTCTGTAAAAACCATCTCAAGGGGCTGTAGTGGCCTAGCCAGTCTCCAGACCTCAACCCGATAGAAAATTTGTGGAGGGAGTTGAAAGTCCATGTTGCCCAACGACAACTCCAAAACATCACTGCTCTTGAGGAGATCTGCATGGAGGAATGGGCCAAAATACCAGCTGCAGTGTGTACAAACCTGGTGAAGACCTACAGGAAACGTCTGACCTCTGTAATTTCCAACAAAGGTTATGTTACAAAGTACTGAGTTGAACTTTTGTTATTGACCAAATACCATAATTTACAATTAAATTCTTCAAAAATCCTACAATGCGATTTCCTGGATTTTTTTTCTCATTTTGTCTCTCATACTTGAAGTGCACCTATGATGAAAATGACAGACCTCTCTCATCTTTCTAAGTAGGAGAACTTACACAATCAGTGGCTGACTAAATGCTTTTTTTTGCCCCACTGTACTACGCACCATAGGAAACACACTTGCTACTATTATACGGTGTGGCTTACTGTTATGCTCTTGGCACAGAAGGACAAGTGAGGCAGACGTAAGCACAAGTGACAGGGGTTTATTTACAGGTGACATATTGGATAACACAAACATAAACTTCGATGACAAAGAGACACAGCTAACAACCAATAACACATACCATGAGCTAACAAATATTACTAAAGCAAAATAACAATGAGGGAAAGCAGAAAGACACAGCAACAGGCTAAAGCCAACAAACTAGCACAAACCGAAAGGCTAACAAAAATCCATGCTTAAACATGGAACTAGAAATACAAAAACAACTAGAAAATACACTAAAGAGCAGAGGCTAAGACACTATGACCAGACAAAGAGAAGAAACCAAACCAGTATAGAAGCAAACAGGAGTCAAGGAAAACCACAGACTGAAAAAGCCAGACAAGGATGTGAACATGAAGTCGGGTATTTATAGGGCAGGATGGCAGGTGGCAACAGCCCCATCTGCTCTCGAAACAGAAGGAAGACAGGGGGGCTAAAGAAGATATATACAAGCTGGAGGGCTTGTATCATCATTACACGTACATTGCCCCCCAACTATGGAATAACTTCCTACTTTCATTTGAGACTCAGAAACTCTTCAAATCTTTAAGTCCAGGCTAAAGACATACTTATTTACACAGACTTTTGACTAGATTTAGACTGGAATGCATGGCTTGGTTTACTGGGGCCGGAGTCTGGAGTCATATCTGGCCTCCCTGCCTTGTCATGCCTTGTCCTTAAGCCGGGAGTGTCTAGTGGGTGGTCTGGCTGAGCTGGAATTCGGTCTTCTTGATCTTGACTTGTGCATCCTTGCCTTAGACTAAGGGCAGAGCTGGGGGTTCATAGTTAAAGAACTTTGTGGTGATAAGATACGTTGGGTTGCTGTCTTCTGCCTCCCATGGGGTTGCCGATGTCTCATGTGATCCCTCTTTGCGGGATCCTTCCAGTTCTCCTCTTTCAGACTATGCTGCTATAACTAATGCTGAAAGGGTCTCAGTGATTGTTAATAGACAATATGCTCTTAATCAATAACTAATTACATTTTCTTTCTCTCAAAGTTGTGTTCCCGTACCAGCTCCAGTCCCACACATAATGTTCATCTGCTTCAGCTCCAGCCCCTCCATACCCAGGCCACACCAGAAGGCAGTAACTCTCTCCCTCCTTGGCCAGGGACGAATTTCCGCAAATAACGTTCATGCTTAAGCTGAAGATCCTAGAATGACTCTGTTTATCAGACTACATAATGCCGAGGTGCATATTTTACATTTTATTTGCAATATCACTATAAGACATAATTGTTTAGATAAAATAGTTTCATTCTTACATTTATCCATGCCACCCAAGGAGGATGGGTCCCTTTTTGAGTCTTGGTCCTCCTAAGGTTTCTTCCTCATAACACTTTTTCCTTTTCACTGTCACCATAGGCTTGCTCAATTTGGGACTGGCTGTAGATATTAGAAGATAATCTAAAATTGTACAGTTGGTTTGAGACAATGCTCCATTGTAAAAAGCGCTATATAAATAAATCTGACTTGACTTGACTGAACAACAATGGTGTGCATGGCAAGGTTGCAAGGAGAAAGAGATTGCTCTCAAAAAAGAACATTCCTGCTCGTCTGCAGTTTGCTAAAGATCATGTGGACAAGCAAGAAGGCTATTCAAATAATGTTTTGCGGACAGATGAGACCAAAATAGAACATTTTGGTTTCAAAGAAAAGTGTTATGTTTGGAGAAAATAAAACACTGCATTACAGCATATGAATTTTATCCCATCTCTGAAACATGGTGGGGGTAGTATCATGGTTTGAGACTGTTTTGCTGCATCTGAGCCAAGACGGCTTGCCATCATTAATGGAACAATTAATTCTGAATTATGTCAGAAAATTCTAAAGGAAAAAGACAGGACATCTGTCCATGAACTGAATCTCAACAGAAGGTGGGTCATACAGCAAAACAGCAACCCTAAACACACATGTCGTTCTACCAAAGAATAGTTTAAGTAGAATAAAGTTAATGTTTTGAAATGGTCAAGTCACAGTCCTGACTTTAATCCAATTGAATTGCGGGGGTCACACCAGATGTTTAAAGCAAAGGTTCACATACTTTTACCACTCACTAATATGTAATATTGGATCATTTTCCTCAATAAATAAATGACCAAGTATAATATTTTTGTCTATTTCTTTTTTACTGGGTTCTCTTTATCTACTTTTAGAACTTGTGTGAAAATCCGATGATGTTTTAGGTCATATTTATGCAGAAATATAGAAAATTCTAAAGGGTTCACAAACTTTCAAGCACCACTGTACTCTGTACACATACAGGATAAATAAGTAAATGGAAAATTGCCGATGTGTGCATTGAAAAGATCAGTGGAAATTGTGTCTGGTCGTCAGCACTGTCTATCAAATCTATTTCTGTCAACAGTATTTTTCAACAGTGTTCAGGTTTTGACTCTGTCCCTCTGTATCCACCTCTCTTTTATCTTGCATTCTTTGGGTGCCTAAGGTTAGCTCTGCATGGTGCTTCATAAGTGACATCATCATGAGGATTATACAACTAGCACGACCTGTTAGTGTAGTCTTTAACCAAAACAGAAAAGATATTTTCGTATGAGATGGTTTAATTTTTCACTTTTACAAGTTACCTTAATATTGTTATTGCAATAAAAGCACAAGTCAACTAAAGCAGGAGAGTACATCTTACTCAATAGTTATTTACCCAGGAGTCCAAGGAGTTACAGAGAAGGTGACAGAAGATTTCTCTCTGCAGTACCACTTTCTGCCTGTAATTCAAATTATTACACAGGTAATTACAGCCATCATAAGCCATGAGATACCAGTATTACTTACTTACTTACTTCAGAGGGCTGTGGGCTGGAGGAGGGTGACTGTATAGCGATTCATATTTTTTATGTGCTGTGTATTTTCATAACTGGTTGATTTTTTTAATCCCCAGGCATGAAATGACAGAAACCTTCTCCTCCAAATGCCTTCCCCAATGGCAGACTCTGTTCTTTAGTTAAATAATCTATGTGCATATTGATTAGAGGAGTTTGAATTAGCTATTTGCCAACAGCAAGAGAGCATACTGTAGAGAGAGACAGGAAAGGAGAGAGAAGCATGGTACAGAAACAAAGAAAGACAAAAAATGAATGGATCAATTATTATTGATCACAGTGATATTTAAATATCTGAGGTATTTAGATGTCTGAGTGGCTGGGATGAAATCCTGGGTGGCTTGCAATGTGAAGGTCAAGTGGTAGGTTTATGGAACCATGCAATAGACTGACGTGCTGTCAACAGTGTACTACCTGTGCCCACTGAATTTGGAGTTCAGACCCAGGTGTTATAAAATGGAAGCTTTACTGTGACCTTCACCAGATAAAAATATGGAAACTGAGACTGAGGAGGAGGCTCCCGATGTGAATAGGTCATGTGGAACCAACGTGGCATCTTCCTTTATGCACTAGGCATAGAAAGCAGCAACATCTACATAAACCAATGTTTTGTTCAAAATAACTCACATTCTGTCCATCAGGCACACATGTACTTTTGCATAATGTTAAACACTATGACTAAGGACTTAACTCAGCAAACACAAATCAGTACAAACTTCTTTTGTTTTGATCCAGACTTCTGTATCTCCACCTGACTTTCTTTCATTTAATCTCCTTCACATTTTTTGATTGCCTTTCAGTCTTTTTCATCCTCTCCCGCCCCCTACTGCCGTCCTAACTTTCTTAAGATGTCACTAATCAAGGCTTTGCTCCTAAGGCTTGCTGCCCAGGGGAAGCCTAAAGCTCTTCTCCAATTAGTGTCAGCACACAGACAAATACCTCTTTTTAAAGAGAAAGCGAGGGAAAGTAAGTGAGTGTGACAGCAATTCCAACAGTTTGGCAACTAAACAGACAGACAGAGAGATAGATAGACAGACAGAGCATAACTGGGCCTACCGCTCTCTAACAATGTGCTCTCTAACAAATTAGCCAGAGATGATTTGGCATGTACTTCATGACATTGCACAGGCTGCAGGGTGGGTCATCTAGCCTGTTTCACTTCTGTCACTTTCTTCTTCTTCTTCTTCTTCTTCGTGCTTGCTGAGCTTATTTACAAGCAGGGAGGTAGTCCCTTGCTGCAGGATGTTTTGTTTTGTAAAAAAATTAATTGTCTAAAAAGAATACCCTACAGGGTTCTGCGAGTAATTTTCAGCTACACTTTCTGTCAATCCTAAACAAATGTGACAGCAATTTCAACAAACATCCTAGCAGCCAAAGACAGACACTCACACAATCAAAAAGACAGACAGCCTATCTGAGCCTAACCAACAGTGCACACGCATGTAATTAGCTAGAGATGATTTGGCATGTACTTCATGACTTTGCTCACGCTGCAGGGTTGGGTCGTCTAGCCTGCTCTGCTTCTCTCTTTGATTTACCTTTCTTTCTTCTTTTTGTCTTTCTCTTTTTTTATTTTTTATGTTTGCAAAGCTCTTGTTCGTCAGTAGCTAGGCAGCTGGATTATCTTTTTTCTATCTCTTTAAAATTTTACTTTAATAGTATTATAAAGGGTTCTACAAATAATTAGCACATTATCTACAGATAAAGTGCACATTATATATAGTCTGTTTAAATTAAACATAAATTAATGACTTATTGAAATATTTGATCTCACAGTATGTAGTATCCTTTACTTAGAGCTATCATCAGCCAAGACTAATCAAGCCAATCATCCACTCTGAGGATGTGACTTTGTCTGATTTATTTATTAATTTACTTATTTATAAATGGTAGGGACCCTAATTATGCATACATATATGTAAACATATATTTGTCATTTGCTCGGTGCACTTGCTTAAATTTGAGAGTCGAGCTGCATGACTTGTTTCAGCTGAAACTCAATTCATGATTCTTGATTCATGATTCACAATTCAGTGATTCAGATTCACAATAGCCCTTCCTCAGTGAAGATCTCCACTGTGTTTATTGTATTTTACTTTATCTTTCCATCTACAGTACTATATTCTTAGTGCAAATAAGTCCCTATGGGTCCCCAAAATAGTTTTCCTTAACGTTAACTTAACTTTTAACTTAACGTTAATGTAAATGTTAATATGAAATATGTTTTTTTTTTTTTTATATAAGAGTAGTAGTCAAGAAACTACTTTTTGGAATGGGAACAGGGTGAAAAGTCTAAGATATGCTAAAGCTCACAAACAAGGGAATCAAGGTCAGTGGAAAACAATATTATGGAGTTGAAAGAAATGTTCACAATATATTATTTATTGGGGTCTGGCACAGATTAATTCAATTAACATTATTCTTTATGGGAAACATTTTCTGGGTACTCGTCTTTTCGAGAACTGAGGTACCACTGTATAATATATTGTGAATGATTTGACAAAAAGATTCCAAAAAACTGGTTTCTTGACTACAACTCTTCAAAAATTAATGAATTAATTCATAGTCGTAGAACAGACTGTAGGAGGGTTAACTTCACAGCCCGTTTAAGCTGCCAGATGCTGTTATTGCTCAAGTGTAAGAGGAGGTCACACTAAATACTTTCCACTGTAGCCTATAAAAGCTGTTCTTTTTCAGAATTTTTAATATATATTTTTTTAATGCTGCATAATGTTGCTGTTAGGTTTCCATTTTGTTTTGGCTTGTTTTTCTTTTGTTTTCTCTCGCTCGCTGGGTTCCTGCTATTTTTCTTTCCCCGCGGTCTGTTTATTTATTATCCCCTCGTGCTTTTGTTTTGGCGGCAAGCGTGTGCTGTGCTTGCCTTCCCTGCAGACCAATTGGCTGTGGCTTTCCACGTCTCCTCTTCAGCTCTGCCCCTGCACACTGGATTCTTGTTCTCTGATCATCATCTCTCTCCATAAAACGCAGGACCAAGCAGCCAAGGATTGCCAGATCTTACCATCACGTTACCTGGTATTTATGTCTGTTTATGATCTGGTCTTAGTTGTAGCAAACTAAGACTACACTTTAATTGGATTAATTTTTAATTAAACTTTGTTAATTAAAATATATATATTAATTAATTAATAAATACGAGGCACCACCAAATCGATTAATGATAAATATAAATAATTCACTGGCCGATCTGGGAAACCAGGAAAAAGAAACAACAACCTTGATCAGTCTAGTTCTGAATAGTGAATTCCGAGTAGTTTTCTCGGACCTTTGAATGAATTAGCTCTAAAAAAAAAAAAAAAAAAACCCCCCCCCCAGGGCGGTAACTTCAAAAAAGGTTTTTATAAACAAAGTTTATTAACTTACCAAAACAAGGCAAATACCAACAGATTATCTAAGGTAATAACGAGGTGTATCACAGAGTTAAAATCATAAAAATGACGATGAAACATGTATGTAATCACAGTATGGAGAACAGGGAATAATGGCAAGCGTACACCTTACAGTAATAAAATCGGAAACCAAGATGACTCTATGTAACTTATCGGTCGCGCAATAATTACTAACGTTGCAATGCTACTGGTAACCTTAATTACGTTGAGTGTGGATAGTATGTTAAGTTACTTAGGCGTGAATAAGTCTATGTTGAAGCGTGGTTTAAAGATTTAACAAATTAAGACCCGAGCATCAGGGAACCCAGAAAAGCCATAAATGGTACTCGCCTGGAAGGTCACTCGAGTGATTCGGGGCATTCCACCCTGGCCCAGCCGTCCAAAGGTACGATATTGGGGAGCTTTAGCGTCCGTCTGGCACACCGTAACTCTGACCCGGCTTCTTCAGCGGCTTAGTTCTTTGGGTTCTTGCCGACGGTTTGACCACGTTGACTTGGTGACTTAAAATGGCGTCCTTCCCGATTTAGGCTGAGGGCTTCACGCGTACTCGGCGTCTTGCATGCGTACAACTCAGGATTTATCTTGGCCACAGATAAAGGTGGAGTTGGCGCCTTTCTAACACCACGAGCTTCAACAAAAACTTGAAAAACTTGGATGGTACAAAAAATGGTCGAGCTAAGAGTCTGGTTGGTCTTTTAACTATCTTCTAGTTCAGCGATACCGAACTACTGTAGACTGCGGTATACAGGAAACTTTAAAGTAAATGCGAAAACTTGGGTAAAATAAATAATCAAAAACGTTACAAAAAGGAAAAACATAAAGAACATAAAGACACAAGACTTGAAGACGAAACTTGAAGCTAGCTTACTACGTGGTCGTCCCGCGTTGCTTTTTAAATGTTCCAGCTCGGGGGGCGGCTGGAGGCTCATTGGCTAAGTAAGGAGTTGCCCTTACTTAGCCAATGAGAAGCTGACTCCTCAGTAAAACTCTCCTATCGCGGTTGCCTTATTTCACCATAAGCCACTGACGTCTAACTTGGATTAAATAATATTCCTACGTATCTAAAAGAGATTGAAAAGTATCACACAATAACCAAAAATCCTCAAAGTCACAAGTTTAGATGCAGACTTCGTTGTAAGGTTCAGATGATCAAAAGCACCTTGAATTGATAACTTAGAACATCGTTAAAGCATTCTAACACAGCGCAGGCATTTACTATACTTTTAACTAAATAATACTATGATTAATACAAGCTGTAGGAAACGGTACATTGTAAATAACTTCATGTTAGTTGCACAAATTATTAAAAACCCGATCGATCAAAACACATAGGCAAATGCTGTTATTTCTATATATCGTACTAAACCAGATAACTAAATATCAAAACAAAAAGATAATTATACTAAAACATCAATCAAGTAGATATGAAGATACATAAATTCAGTAACATACATATGTATAATCTGTAATGGTGTGTGGATATAAAAGAATATCCTTGATCCACTCTTTGTATGAATCATTTAAATGTATATAGCATGTTTGGACTTCTCAGGATCAAATATTATGGTTATGTAACTAAAAGGTTTCGATGAAGATAAAACTGTTCCCAGAAAGAGTTGAATACAATTAAAGTTTGTCTCTTTAGAACAAAAAGCTGAGTTCTTGGGGGTTTTTTTAAGAGGGAAGGCCATAGTCTCTTGACCCCGTTTCTTGATGTCGTAAATCTCCGGGGTGTCTTTCTGGCGCCAGGCTTGGGTGATAAGGTTTGCAAGAGAGCTGTGATGAAAGATTCACTGTGAAGTAAACCGTTATCTTCTGCACAATCAGTTTTAAAAAGGGAAATTCAGAAAACTTGGTGGCCTGGACCGTTGAAACCTAAGATTAGCACATGGACTTAGTTTATGATTGGAGATGTCGAAGGTTTTATGTCGGTTTGGGAAAGAGTTAACTGTTGATGGAGTCAAACGGTGGGGGTTAAGATCCTGTCCAGATGTAGGGCCTTCTTGCATTCCAAGATGTTGTAAAGTTTATGACTTGGGGAAGAAGGTAAAGAGAGGGAGATACAGCGATCACGCTACATTCCCCTCTGTGAATGAAGTTTGTGCTACAGCAGACTTCGTCCATCTTCAGGCGATGATAGCTGGAATGACAGGTGACAGCACGAAATACCACTTTTATGTCTTAATCTGGGTCCCCCCTGATGATTCGAGAAAGAATGTAATGTGAACGTGGCACCTAAATTTGATTTAGGTGAGTGGGGCATAGCATCACATAGAAGGTTATTATTATTATTTTTTTTACTTCTAGAGAGATTGTTGAAAACCCTTTTTAGGGCTTCTTGAACGTTATTGGTATCTGTCTGAGTAGGCACTTGTCTTGCCCTGCAACACTCGGGTGCGGTACAGGTATGTAGCTCTGCAGGTTATGATATATACCAATACTAATTGCCAAAGCAACCGTCAAAAAGGTATGAGCAATAACCGACCAGTAATAAGCACGTGTTGGTAATGGATAGAATTGTAATCCAAACTTTATGAGGAGGGGGTCCCCTCGCAATGGAGGTTGTTTGGGGCACCCCTCACTAGGGTAAAGGTAGTCAATCATTAATTGCCACGCGTCATTAGGCTTTATCACGGGCCAGATTGGAGCGGGGCAGGTGCTATTACAGGGTCGGGTGATGCCCTCTTTCAAACCTTTTTCCGAACGATTGTCAATGAGTTCCTGCACTGGCTCATACGATGCTAACGGAATTTTGTACGGAATTTTGTGCGAACGCACATAAGCGGGGCGTGTGGTTAGTCCAAAATCTAAGGAATTTTGAGTGAGTGAGTTGCGATCCTTGATAAGGGTCACCCTGTGTTTCTCGCGCTTTTGATCACTTTGTAGGGTGTCAGTTTCGTTTGGTACTAACTCAATTTGAGGTTCAAGTTCAGGGTTCGGTTTCTTATTTAGTTCAAGCGGTGCTGTCATTGACCCCCCTGAATCGATTTTTGTTGATGCCGAGGCTGTTTCAGGTATGGTCAGAGAACACATGAAGGCATCTCGTTGTTCCAGTGGCTTACCCGGGGGCCACGAGGGCTCTGACGGAAAGTCAGACGATTTGGCTGGCCCATCCTCCTGAAAATTGTTTCCTTTGGGGTCTGACTGGACTACTAACACAGCACTAGGGGGAATTAGTTTATCACCCCCCTGTGGTGGCTGATCAGGTATTTCCACCTGTATGACAGGGTTCTGTAGGGGACCTGGTACTGCAGGTTTATTCCCATCAGACCAGGAGGAGCACTCCTCCTCTGTCTCAACATGGCTCAACAAAGGCTGGACAGGTAATTTAGGGGGAGCAGAGGTGAGAGAGGACAGATCTGCTTCCTGGCTATCAATTTGACACAGCTTATCTACTATTCTTTTAAGGGTTGCTAAGTCTTCCTGACTGATTTTGACCATTTTAGGTTTGTTTTCTGCCCTACTCTTTTTGCTGTAGCCTTTTTCTTGGCTGGGTTGGTGCTAACCCTGTTCTCAGTAGTGTACTGAGGAGATAAAGGTCGTCTTGGGTTGCCCCAGGGATGATTAGACCATGAGGCATGTCCAACTTTGCTTTGATCAGGAGGAAACCAATTGTGGCGATATCTTAGGAAATGTTGACCGGTGTCCGAATTCGCACAGTCTTGATTACGCTCTGACCACAGTTGTTTGGGATACCTGCGACGCCTATGGTTTTGTGGGGACCGAGAGATTCCTGGTCCCTTGTTCAAGCTCTGGGCTTGATTGGAGTCCTGTGCTGGATGGGTTCCTTTCTGCTTTAAAGGTAAAAAGGTGGTATCAATACTTAGCATGCTAGGAGGGTCTACCTGCTTAGGGGCAGTTTGCTGATATTTAACAAATCCCTTTATTGCTAAGTCGCGCAATTCCCTACTGTTTAACGTGCGTGGGCAAGCTGAGACGCCTAGATAGTAACTGGTAGTAGGATGGAGGTTTTGGACAAACAATGATTTGAAGTTCAAATCCTCCTCCATGCCAGGTTGATTGCAGAAGCCAAAATAGGCTAGACGCAAACGATGATAATAGACCTGTGGGGACTCCTGCCTACCCTGTTTGACTGATAGAGCTGCGGCCAGTCCTGTCTGTTTGAGAGGATTGGAGAACTCCTTCTCCAATGCGTTACACAACAGGTAGTAGTTTCCCCGGATATGGTCCGGCTGGCGCATGATGAAACTACTAACTTCTCGGTTTGAGGTTACTCGGATTAAATAAATCCTGTCGTCTACCGTCGCTTGGGGAAATTTTCGCAGGTAGAATTCGATGTCATTCACATATGCACGGACATCATGAGCGCCACCAGGTGTGGGCTCGAACCGAATTATATTGCGGGCAGTTTTATCGAGATCCCTGTCAGTTGGGCCCTGAGTATAGCGGAAGGAGGGGTCTTGCCCTCGTGGGGGAGTTATTTGGGCACGGTCAGGAGACTCTCTCCTGGCTCTAGTGGGAGAATAGGATCCAGGAGCAACTCTGGGAGTATAATCCCGCTCCTGGTCATAACAGGGAACGTTCTGTACACCTGTTAATTGGTCAGGACGTGTATCGGGAGCATACAATGGTCCACTTGGGACATCCAGGAATTTCTTTCCTGTACTGTATTTTGACAGAGTGCCTTCTAACTCTTTAATTTTATTACACTGGTTTGTATCGCGTTGTTCAAGGGCCATGCGCTTTGCGGTGGCCTGCTCCAGTTCCGCAGAGCGATTCTTGAACTCAGTTATCTGTAAGGCAACCAGTTTCATAACTAGTTGAGATGCCTCCTTACTTCTAAAATCGGTTCTTAGATTTTCGGTTAGGCAGGCATTCCTTAGTGACTCAAGTTCAGCTGGGTCACTTGCTTGGGCGGTTTTTAGGTAGTCGGGCACTAGTGATCGAGTAATCTTCAGTAATGCCGACTCAACATCCTCATTAGTGTTTTCAACACAGAGGGGATTTGATCGTGGCTCAGCGGCCATTTTGTTGTTCAGGGCGTAATTTATGATGATTGGGTTTACTGATCGAATAGGTACACTGCACGCAAGGTGAGAGTGTTTTACTGTATTTGGGCAAGCTTTATTTTATTTGTTTATTCGCCAAAAAAAATTAAATTTTATTATTATTTTTTTAATCAATCAAAATTAATCAAAATAATTATTAATTTTATTTTATTTTTATGAGCGAATAAACAAACAAACAGCAAACTTATTAAATTTAGGGCAGCTAAAGGCTTTTAATTAAAGGCTCAATCGAAGAATTTGCAGACTCAATTGATAGTGATAATCAGTGACCGTGTTATAATAAGGTTTCTTAAAAGTTATAGTGATTAACAAAAGACCACTGATAGTCACTATTAAAGTAATGAAACCGCATATAGGTCACTATTAGTTAAGTGATAAGTTATCACATTTTACTCTATGAGCTTCATTAAGTTCACATTATAGACGCAGAAGTTCCTTAAGGCTTGCAGTGTTTCAGCAAACACTAGGTAATTATTCCTGAGTTGTTCACTCAAGATTTGGCCCACTAGGTGGGTCCAATAGCCTTATATTACCCTTCACAGGGTGGTGTTAGCGTATCTGACCACAGAGGGTTAACATCGACACAACAAAAGGGGCGTCATGTAACCTAGGCGGGAAATGGAGGGTAAGAGACGGAGAGCGAGAGGAGCAGGTGAGCGATACGGAAGAGGGAGGGATAGAGTTGTCAGGGGGGAGGGCGGAGGAGAGGAGGGGATATGAAACGCGAGTAGAGAGGCGACAACGAAGGAGCAGACACGGAACACAACCAGGCGCAAGGAGGAAGAAAAAAGTTCGACGGGCCCAGGTCAAGAGGGGAGAGGGAAAGCGGAGGGGGAACAGGAGAAGAAGAGCCGAGAGCAGACGGGTATACGCCTCCCCCTGCGCGGTCGCGCCAGACCGCCTCCTGCTCTGCCCCCCAGCGCGCGGGCCCCCTCTCCCCCCCCCCCCCCCCCGTCCTCTCGGCGCGATAAGATACGCGGTCGAGAGGGTGCGGTCACATCGACAACAACAAAAGGGGCGGTCAATATAACCTATATTATTTCCTAAAAGGGTGGCGTTCCTTGTTCGGCCACCAGAGGACCAGAGGATAAAGTTTGCACAACAGGGGTGTCACGAGATGCACATCAATCGTGAAGTCATTAAGCACCCGTCCTTTGAAGGACGTTTGATTCCTTTGAATGGGTTCACCCACTTTCTAATCCAGACTGGGCTGGAGTAGTATTTTCGCTCAGGGCGAGTTTTATTGGATCACAGGGACACGGGTACCAAAAGCCGTGGCCTTTATTTACAACTGATTCTTCCTACACACGTTTTCCAACCCAAGCTGAGATCAGCTTCATGCAACTTAAGCTCCCCGCTATTCAGTTTTCTTCGGGTATTTTGGGCCCCTATTGGCAGTGTTCACAACAGCTTACCTTTATGCTGCGTTTATAAGCACAGCCGTATCTGACGGGTGTTACGATTTTAAAAGACTCCCCTATCACACGTGAAGCCGACAAAGTAGTTAGCTACGATACTTTTTTAGCACGGGGAGGCCGATTTATTGTTATTCCCTCGAGACTCGGACGTAGAGTAGAATAAAAAAATCGGTGACGCATATACACGACCCTGGGGAATCTAGCAGAAAGATCGCGTTCTTACGCTTATAGGCCTCAATTTCAATAATAAAATGAGCGAGTTCGGATACGCTATGCATGCATCAGTAGTTATGAACTTATTAGTAAAACGCAATTCTAAACATGGTACCTTTGATATTACAACGCACAGCAGCGCATACAAAACACGCACACCAAAGACCAACAAGAAAGCAGCTTAGATTGCAATTCCAAGCTCGGCGGTGTTTTCCTTTCTTTACACAAAACCAAACACAATAGCAGCTATTCAACTTATGACCAACTTTTCCAACAATTAAAAAACTGCAGACGCTCATTACCTGTTCGCACCTCTTTGTACTGTGCAAAGACTCTCTGAATAACAGACACGCTATGCCAACGTGGTTTTGAATTTTTTTTTTTTGGTTTTTACCGCATAGAAATAAGAGGCCAATCATTCAATAAGGCCCGATTTCACTCGTCACACGGGAGCACCAAATAACGTAGCAAACTAAGAACTTACATTTTTAATTGGATTAATTTTTAAATTTAAACTTTGTTAATTAAAATATATATATTAATTAATTAATAAATACGACGGCACCACCAAATCGAAAAATTAATGATAAATATAAATAATTCACTGGCCGATCTGGAAACCAGGAAAAAGAAACAACAACCTTGATCAGTCTAGTTCTGAATAGTGAATTCCGAGTAGTTTTCTCGACCTTTGAATGAATGAATGAATGAATGAGCTCTCAAAACCAGGCGGCAACTTCAAAAAAGGTTTTATAAACAAAGTTTATTAACTACAACACAAGGCAAATACCAACAGATTATCTAAGGTAATAACGAGTGTATCACAGAGTTAAAATCATAAAATGACGATGAACATGTATGTATCACAGTATGGAGAACAGGTAATAATGGCAAGTGTACATCTTACAGTAGAAAAATCAGAAACCAAGATGACTATGTAACTTATCGGTCGCGTAATAATTACTAACGTTGCAATGCTACTGGTAACCTTAATTACGTTGAGTGGGGATAGTATGTTAAATTACTTAGGCGTGAATAAGTCTATGTTGAAGCGTGGTTTAAAGATTTAACAAATTGAGACCCGAGCATCAGGGAACCCAGATTAAGCCATAAATGGTACTCGCCTGGAAGGTCACTCGAGTGGTTTGGGGCATAAAGTGTAGTCTTAGTTTGCTACATAGTCTATGCTCTGTCTTTGTAATCTGCACTCTGCTGTGCTACCGTATGCTCGCTAGCATTAGCCTAGCCTATGTTACACAGTATCTAGACCGGCTTAGCCTAGCCGATAGAACCAACCTGCCGCTAACGCGTTCATTGCCATTGTTACTCGTCTCTGTGGTCTTTAGTGACCTTCTCACCCTACTAGAAACCTAGTTAAACTCCAGTCTAGTTAAACTCCGTGTTCATCTCCTGTCGCCATTATTGCTCTGCGCCAGACTTCTTGGACTCAGCATTTATATCAGTATCTTTCAGTGTTTCTTTGCTAATTCATCTCGTACTACTCACACTCTGTTTACCTTGCTGTAAGAAATAAACTTGAGAGTTTATATTACGTCTGTAGTCTTTATTCTTTGGTGGCATTGGCCGTTCACCTGGATCAACGCTTCCCTGAACCTATGCTGCTGGGCTGCGCCAAGATCACCCTGCAGGAATGTGCTCGTCGTAGAGCAGAGGGTCTGTGCTATTACTGCGTGGCTGCCGGACACTCACTCACCTTGTGCCATGTCCGCCCAAAAGGGGGGAACTCGTCAGTGAATCTGGGGGCCCTGACAAATACTTCTCCTAGTCCCTCAAGACCACCCCGACCATCTCTCCTGCTTCCTGCCTCCCTGCACCTTGCTGGTACCTCGCAGTCTTTGCAGGCTTTGGTTGACTCTGGGGCGGAGGGCAACATTATGGATTGTGACTTTGTCGCTCAGCTGGGAGCTCCGTTGGAGACTCTTGAAAGCCCGAGGCGGGCTTACGCCCTGGATGTTAAGCTGTTAGCTCAGATTATGCACCGGACCCGTCCTCTGTGCCTGGTACTGTCCGGCAACCACCATGAGAGCATCCTTTTTTTGTAGTCCAGATACCTAAGACCTCGGTTTCCCGTGGCTTAAGCTCCATAACCCTGTCATTGACTGGAGCCAGGGAAGAGTTGTGGATTGGAGTGAAGCTTGTCATCAGAGCTGCCTCTAGTCGGCTATTCCACCAGTTAAGGCACCTCCGTCCACTTCTCAGCCCTCCGAGGACATTGATCTGTCTCTCGTACCTTCACATTACCACGACTTGTGCAAGGTCTTCGTGCCATGAGCCTGCTGCCCCACCCGCCCTACGACTGCTCCATTGAGCTTTTCCCTGGGGCTCCTCTCCCCACTAGTCACCTGTACCATCTGTCACGCACTGAGAGGGAAGCTGTGGAGCAATACATCATGCAGTCATTGGCAGCAGGGCTCATCTATCCCTCCTCCTCTCCCCTCAGAGCCGAATTTTTTTTGTTGGGAAGAAGGACAGTTCCCTCAGGCCCTGCATTGATTTTCGTGGACTTAACTCCATTACTAAATGTAACCGGTACCCTCTCCCCTTCTTGTCGTCGGACTTCGACCTTCTCCAGGGGTCCACCATTGTTTTTAAGCTCGACTTGCGGAACTCTTACTATCTCGTTCGCATCAAGAGTGGGGATGAGCGGAAGACCGGGTTTAACACTCCCCTAGGCCATTTTGAATATCTCGTCATGCCTTTTGGGTTGACTAATGCTCCCGCAGTTTTTCAGGCCTTTATGAATGATGTGTTATGTGACTTTCTTAATCGTTTTGTGTTTGTTTATTTAGATGATATTCTTGTTTTTTCCCGGTCCGAGGAGGAGCATGTAAGGCACGTCCGTCTGGTACTCACCCGCCTGTTGGAGAACAGGCTTTTCGTTAAGGCAGAGAAGTGCCTTTTCCACACATCGGCTGTGCCTTTTCTGGGATTCATCGTCCAGATTGGATGCATCAAGGCGGATCCCACCAAGATCCAGGCAGTTGCAGAGTGGTCCGTGCCCTCCGGGCGGAAGGAGCTGCAGAGATTCCTGGGGTTTGCAAACTTTTATCGTAAGTTTATTCGTGACTTCAGCAGCTTCTCTCACCAGGCTCATCTCCACCAAGCAGCAGTTCCCATGGTCACCTGAAGCCGAGGCTGCATTCTCCTGTCTCAAGAAGCTATTCACCTCTTCACCGGTGTTGGCTCAACCGGATCCTGGGAAGCAGTTCATCGTTGAGGTAGATGCTTCGTACCTGGGGGCAGGTGCTGTCCTGTCCCAGCATAGAGGCCCCGACAATAAACTCCATCCCTGTGATTTTTTCTCCAGGTGCTTCACATTGGCTGAGAGGAATTATGACATGGGCAACTGGGAGCTCCTCGCCGTTAAGCTGGCGTTGGAGGAATGGAGACACTGGCTAGAGGGGGCCGAACAGCCATTCGTGGTATGGACAGACCACAAGAATCTGGCATACATCCAGGCAGCCAAGAGACTTAACTCACGCCAGGCCAGGTGGGCTCTATTTTTTACTAGGTTTAATTACACTATTACTTTCCGCCGTGGTTCCAGGAACGTTAAGCCGAACGCCCTCTCATGCCAGTTCTCCTCAGGGGCCTCGAAGGACACCCCAGAACCCATTGTCTCCCCGGAGCGTCTGGTTGCCCATTTGACATGGGAGATTGAACGTACCATCCGGGAAGCACAAGTGATGGAGCCTAACCCTGGGGGTGGACCCTCTGGTCATCTCTTCGTGCCCACCTCGGCTAGGATGGCCGTGCTCCAGTGGGGGCATGAATCAAGATTTGCCGGCCATCCGGGCAGCCTCGCATTGCTCAGAAGGTATTTCTGGTGGAATGGTATGGAACAGGATGTCCGGCAGTTTGTTGCTGCTTGCCCGACCTGTGCCCGCAGCAAGGCCCTACACCAGCCTCCAGCGGATCTGCTCAACCCGCTACCCATTCCTGGACAGCCGTAGTCACACATTGCGGTCGATTTCATGACTTGGCTGCCGGTATCCGATGGTAATACTACCATCCTCACTGTCATTGATCGATTCTCTAAGACTGTGTGGTCTGGGTTTTCAGTACCTGGTGGATTGGGAGGGATACGAACTCGAGGAACGCTGCTGGGTTCCCGCCTTGTTTATTTTTGACAAGTCGTTATTCGGGCTTTTCACAGAAAGGGGGGGGGTACTGTTTCGTTTCGCCTCGTTTTTCTGTTGTTTTCTCTCGCTCACTGGGTTTCTGCTATTTTTCTTTCCCCGCGGTCTGTTTATTTATTATCCCCTCGTGCTTTTGTTTTGGTGGCATGCGCGTGCTGTGCTTGCCTTCCCTGCAGATCCATTGGCTGCGGTTTTCCACGTCTCCTCTTCAGCTCCGCCCCTGCACACCGGATTCTCGTTTTCTGATCATCATCTCTCTCCATAAAACGCAGGACCAAGCAGCCAAGGATCGCCAGATCTTACCGTGACGTTACCTGGTATTTATGACTGTTTATGATCTGGTCTTAGTCTATTCTCTGTCTTTGCAATCTGCACTCTGCTGTGCTACCGTATGCTCGCTAGCGTTAGCCTAGCCTATGTTACCCAGTGTCTAGACCGGCTTAGCTTAGCCGTTAGCACCAGCCTGCCGCTAACGCGTTCATTGCCGTTGTTACTCGTCTCTGTGGTTTTTACTGACCTTCTCGCCCTACTAGAAACCTAGTTAAACTCCAGTCTCTTATGCTCTGGCATTTCCCTGTTTTCGGCTCCCACGCCAGGTTTCTGTTATCGCTTATGTTTTTGTTTCTCCATTTCCAGTTTCCGTTGGTCTCTACTACTTGCGCACTTGATCTCTACGGCTCCAGCCTGATCATCTCTCTGGACACCTGTACCTTACCTCCAGTCATCGGGGAAGGCTTGCCACGCATCGCCGCCATTTTCATCTCCTGTCATCATTATTGCTCTGCGCCAGACTTCTTGGACTCAGCATTTATGTCAGTATTGTTCAGTGTTTTTTTGCTAATTCATCTCGTACTACTCACACTCTGTTTACCTTGCTGTAAAAAATAAACTTGAGAGTTTATATTACGTCTGTAGTGTGTCTTGGACTTGCATCTTGGGTTCCAAAACTTAGTTTGGTGGAAAATCCCATTTTCCACATAACAGATGCATCCACATTTTCTGTATTTTGCATTTGTATTCTATTAGAAAGAATAAGAAATAATTATATATGGTCATTATACCATTGCTAAAACAGCAGTATATCTAATTTAATTGATGACCTAAAAAATATTTTTAAGAAATCTCTTAATTTGGTCAAAAACAATATATTCACTCAGGATCACTTATGTATGGCAAGAATTCAAAATGGACACAATAGTATAAATGTCCTGTTGTCTGACAGTATTGTCCTGCTGTATGAAATACACCCACTGCCCAATTTATTAGTTACACATGTAAAACTGCTTGTTAACGCAAATATCTTATCAGCCAATCACATGGCATAATGCTTTTAGCCATGTATACATGGTAAAGACAACTTAAGTTCAAACTGAGCACCAGAATGTGGAAGAAAGGTGATTTAAGTTATGTTTAAAGTGTCGTGGTTGATGGTGCTAGACGCACATTTCAGAAACTGCTGATCTATTGGGATTTTTAATTCCAGTAATTCTGTTGATCAGCAATGCATGTACAGGCAGTTTAATTGCTGCTGCTTTGTTTTAAACCATTATTACATAAGTGTCCAAGCTAACCAATGTATTAATTGCTTAAAAAATGTACTTAAAACTTTGTTAAATTGTATTGTTCATGATAGTCTTAGGTCTTTTAACTTAAAACATTGTGTCCAAAATGTCATTAATTTGACACATTCATTGACTTAATGTGTTTTGTTTTTAGCCACATACAGTATCTAATGGGAACGTTATTTTTTAATAAATATGTCATTCAAGTTTTCTGATTCGAATTCATATTGTAGAATTTGTGCCATATATGATATGCCCAGTCACAATGTGTACAATGTGCAGTCCAATGGCCTCACTGTATTGGGGTTGTTAAATGTTTAATATGTATTTTCAGTACCGGTGGAATCCCAAGCAAAAATACACAATGGGAGGGAATCCAATAGGCAGAAACGCAGCCAAGCCCAGACGGAGTAATAATAAAGTGAATTAATTAATAACAACACATCAAGCATAAGCTCAAATAAAGTAGTCAAAAACCAGAATGAATGCAGGGAACAAGTCTAGGAAACCAGCGCTGAAGTAAACCAAATCCAAGGAGAGTGCGGCAGCGGAAAGCGTTTAGCTTCCCAGGGTAGTGATGATCCACGGAGAGCTGTAGTACTACATCCAGGAGGAAGCAGCAGGGTGCAGGCCGAAAAAAACGGATGACGGACCGCTGGGGAGGTAAACCAGAACCAAGCGGGAGGAGCAGGAAGCACAGTAGGTGAAGCGGAAACTAAAAAGAAAGTATTGAGCATTAAGTAACAGATAACCAAACGCAAACAGGCACGAGGGCCGAAAACAACAAGGCAATGCTAACGCTAACGGAGGATATCAAGAGCAACACTATGGAACCAGGAACATGGCAAGATGATCTGGCGACTTCTCGTTCTCTGCGTCGGTATTAAGTAGCAATGTTAATCAGTCCGGACGATCAGGAAAACCTGAGGAGCCACCCAATGCGGAGTCTGAGCCAATAGATCCCTGTGGAACACAGCATGCATGCCGCACTGGGAAAAAACAATACAAATGGAGATGCGTAACTAAGGGAGTATATGAAAAGAACAAAACGGAAACAAAACCAAAGAGCGGACCCTAACATAGAGAGGCTTTCACATGTAAATGGTACTGCTGTGAGCCATACAAATGCAAATCAGAACAGTGAAGTCAGAGGAGGGGGAGGAGGGACTCAGCAATGGTCAGAGCCTTGACTTTTTAAATTTACTAATTATTGTTACCAGCTGTTCATAGTAACTTTGTTTTTATCATGATTATTTACTGCCTGCTAATTTCCAGAGTAAAGGATTAGCAGGTGACTTATATAACTACAAATAATGAGCAAACAAAAACTTTATTTTAATCTTTAGTAGCCTCAAATAACAAATATATAGTTTCAATGTTTACATATAACAGAAAATCCAGCAATATGTGTATCTGTTCAAATAACAAAAATTATGATAATATATAGATTATCTACACTGGAAAAGTGTAATGCTTATGGCAGTGCATTAATTTATAGTAATTTCTCTGCAACTCTTAGATCTCAACCAGAGTGAAGAGCTGGGTGGTACACTTTATAAGCGCCGCTCCCCCTGTGTGCTGTTGAGGGAGAATTGACTTTGTGACTCTGCTGCTCTGGGATGGTTGGACAGTTGTCGTTCCTTGCATTTCCTCCTCCACTACTGGGTTATATTTTGTTGCAGCGCTTCTGCCAGCTGGATTAATCTTTTTGTGGCCTGGTCCACTGGATACCTTTTTGTTGTGGTTTTGCCTGCCTCCGGACCTTTGCATTTGCGGCCTTGTCCGCCTTCTTTGTGTGTGGCTGCGCCCGCCTTGTATTTGCCTTCGCGCGGCTGCATCTGGGCCCTTATGTCCTCAGCTCACGGCCTTCGGTGTGGTGTTGGTTGTGCTAGCCCCTTTAGCCTAGCTGCTAATTCCACTAGCAACATTAGCACTCTGTATTCTCGGGTTGCTACCGCTAGCCACATTAGCTCCCCGTATTCTCCGGTTGCTACCGCTAGCCACGTTAGCTCCCCGTATTCTCCAGTTGCTACTGCTAGCCACGTTAGCTAGCCGTATTTTCTGGTCGGGAGACCTAGCCACGTTAGCTCCCCTTATTCTCCGGTTGCTACCGCTAGCCTTGTTAGCTCCCCACGGCCTTCCTATTAACTTCTGCGCTCCCATGTTAACTCCCCACAGCTAGCGATATTTGTCCCTTTATTGTCGTCTTTATAATTTCCTTTGTTCCCCATGTGTTTTGGTTTGCTGTGTCTTTTTTTGGTCGTGTATTATTATTATTAGTAGTAGTAGTAGTAGTAGTACAGTTGATATTATTTATGTACCTTATTTCCACCTTGTGCTGTTATTGTTGCTGACCTCAGGTGTCTTACTTTCTGTGTTTTTGGGAACTTTATTAATAAACTGTGTTTTTGTGGCACTGGAAGCCTGCACTTCCCTGCTCCTCATTCTGCCACCCACAAACTCTAACAGTACATGTCCAGGCCCATCTGATGTTTGCCAGAGCGCATATGGATGATCCAGATAAGGATTAGTAGAATATCATGTGGTCAGATGAAACCTAAGTAAAAACTCAACTCGTGGTGTTGGGAGGAAGAAGTATGCTGAGTTGCATCCCAAGAAGTTTGTGAACCCTTTAGAATTCCCTGTGTGTCTGCATAAAGATGATGATAAAGATTTTCATTTCCATACAAATCCTAAAATTAGATAAAGAGAACCCAGTTAAACAAATGAGACAAAATATTATACTTGGTCATTTATTTATTGAGGAAAACGATACAATATTACATATTGGTGAGTGGCAAACGTATGTGAACCTCTAGGATTAGCAGTTCATTTGGAGGTGAAATTAAGAGTGAGGTGTTTTCTGTCAATGGGGTGACAATCAGGTGTGAGTGGGCACCCTGTTTTATTTAAAGAACAGGGATATATCAAAGTCTGCTCTTCACAACACATGTTTGTGGAAGTGTACCATGGCACAAACAAAGGAGATTTCTGAGGACCTCAGAAAAAGAGTTGTTGATGTTCATTAGCCTGGAACAGGTTGCAAAACTATCTTTAAAGAGTTTGGACTCCACCAATCCACAGTCAGACAGATTGTGTACAAATGGAGAAAATTCAAGACCATTGTTACCCTCCCCAGGAGTGGTCAACCAACAAAGATCACTCCAAGAGCAAGGCGTATAATAGTTGGCAAGGTCACAAAGAACCCCTGTCACGGGGGGCCCAGGGGGCGCACCGTTAAAAATAAAGAGATAACGGACCCAAGTGCGAGGAATGACCGCGGAGGAGCGGGAAAAGAAATGAGAATTGAGAAAGAACCCTAGTAGAAAGGGCAACTAAACAATGCACACACTCAGCGTGTGTGCACTGCCTGCAAGATGTTCCCCTGAGGGATTCGAACCCGGGGAGATATCCTGTGGGGGCGGGGAACGCAACCACAGGACCACGGAGTCAAGCGAGCTAACTGCTTGGAATGGGGGTATATAAGGGCGAACACAAGGGGCACTATGCAGATGCGCTCGAACTAAGGCAATATCCAATACGAAATCCCACAGGGGGATAAATGAGGAGTAATGGGAAAAAACCCCCCTTTAAACAAACGTTCGCCCCACACGAGCGTAGTGCGTGAGGGAGAAAAGAGACAAAACTCTCAGGGTACGTGTGTGTGTGAGAATCAGAGCTGGCCGCTGAGTAAGCGCGCATGCAGCGTTCAGTGTGAGAATGAATGAACTCTGACTCACTGCTGCACGAACGCGCACGCTGCGCTCTGTGTGTGTGTGAGAATCAGAGCGAGCTGTGTGTGTGCGTGCGTGTGAGGATCAGAGCGAGCTGTGTGTGTGCATGCGTGTGAGGATCAGAGCGAGCTGTGTGTGTGTGTGGTCTGCGCGTGCGCAGAGGGCAGCCGGAGCTGGGAGAACGCAGCATGAGCCGCACGCGCGCTAAACCGGCAAGAGAACAAAAAGCGGTGTGTAGGTCAAGCAAAACCTCTTTACCTTGCCGCTTGAAGTGAGAAGGAGGAGGATTCCCCCTGGGAAGGGATACGTCCAAATGGCGTGACCGACGAGGGAGCGTTAGATGAAAGGTAAGCGGCGTCCCGATCTTTCCCTTTCCTGATAATCTAAGTCCCTATCGTTACCTCAGCCTTTTGGCTTACATATCCCGCCTCCTTTACGACACGGGACTACCTCTATCCTTAACCGGGAGGAAGAATAACGCCCGAAAGCCGTTGAAGTACGTCGCTCCGAAATGTGTAGCATGAAAGCATAGAACGCGCCGAAGGCCGGCGGTTATGGTGCTCTCTTTATAGGCGGTCGGCCTCGGCGTCTGGTGGCGCCGCCGCGACCCCTAGCGGTCGGAATGCGTCCCCTGATAACCCCAAGGTAACTTCTAAGCAACTGAAGGCCTCTCACACATTGGCTAATGTTAATGAGTCCACCATCAGAAGAACACTGAACAACAATGATGTGCATGGCAGGGTGGCAAGGAGAAAGCCACTGATCTCCAAAAAGAACATTGCTGCTTGTCTGCAGTTTGCTAAAGATCACGTGGACAAGCCATAAGGCTAAGAATGTTTTGTGGATGGATGAGAACAAAATAAAACTTTTTGGTTTGAAAGAAAAGTGTTATGTTTGGAAGTTTCATGAATAATTGTTTTGTTTTATTATGAACACTGATCCCTTCCATATCCTTCTTCATCTTGCATGTTAGAATAGGCTTAATTCTGCTCTTTTGAAAAGCTTTCTTCCTCTCCATCCTCCTCAGTCACATACTCATCCCATGCAAATGGAAATACAAAATTAAAGAACATCGTAGAACGCTTTCACAAGAAAAAGTGGAGACTCACAAAATAGCAAATTTATGTAATAAGCAGTATGTATGCAGTTTCACATTCAAACCATACTCAGCATGTGAATATCCATTTGAGATTGAATGCGCCATCATATTTGGTCTTTTACTCTATGATGACTATGTTCTACACATGAACAGATTCATCTGATAGTGAAAAGACCATCATATTGGTACCTCCAGTATCCAACAACCATGTTCAGCACCTGAAAATGTGTATTTCAGGTACGGAGCATCGTCCCACCACCCCTAAATAATTCTAATGCCCCTCTAGCTTGTTGCACGGTCTCAGTATGGCCCTGGTAAGCAAGAAAAACCCTCAAGCAGGAGCTGAAAGAGAGGGAGAAGCAACATGCGCCAGGAGCTCGGCTCGGCTCAGAGCGTGGGCTCAGAACTTGCCAAGGGTGGCTCAGCGACGGAGCTCGGCGCTGGCGGCTCAAGTGCGGAGCTCTATGCTGGCAGCTCAAGGGTGGAGCTTGACTCTAATTTCAGCTTCAAATTAACTGCTAATCCTAGAGGTTCACATACTTTTGCCACTCACTAATATGTAATATTGGTTCATTTTCCACAATAAATAAATGACCAAATAAAATATGTTTGTCTCATTTGTTTAACTGGGTTCTCTTTATTGACTTTTAGCACTTGTGTGAATATTTGATGATGTTTTAGGTCATATTTATGCAGAAATATAGAAAATTCTAAAGGGTTCACAAACTTCCAATCACCACTATATATGGTATATTATAAATACCTTAAACATGTCTCATGAATTCATGATTTACTAACCATTAAGTCATTTAATTGAGTCAGTTTGCTACCCTGTTACTTATTGGGAAATCACAGGCTATCCAGCAGACATACTGGTAGGAAATCCAGGATATGTGCATAATGCAAAATAATGTATTTTATTAGTGCCTTTATTATATATTTACTATGCCTTTATATCTCAAGCTTTATTATTTTCATTTTTTAAACCTGCTTTTTTAAAAAAGGTTCCCACAGTGTCCTTATTGTCTCTCTAGCTCTATTGAACACAGACTGAATCACTTGTGAATTTCTCGCAACCCTGTGCATTAGCTGAGGCTCAAGGAGTTCCAGCTCAGAGAGCTTGTGAAGGCTCCATCAGCACTAATGCTACTGGTGTATTCCCTCAGGGCCATCTTCCATCATTCCCCCTCCAAATGCCTGTATCTCAGGAAATCACAAACAAGGGCAGGTCCCAGTAAGTTTGATGCTGGCATGCCAACACTAGCTTTACATTGTGAACCTAAGGCTATGAATCAATACAGGTCATTTCCCATAATTTGGGATTAGTTACCCATATGCTCTTACTAAAGTTGTCTATACTAGGGCAATGAGTGGGTGGGAGAATTGTGTCTGCTGAATAACAAGCCCTAAAGATCGAAATAATACACACACACACATATATATATATATATATATATATATATATATATATATATATATATATATATATATATATACATCCATGTGTGTGTGTATATATATATATATATATATATATATATATATATATATATATATATATATACAGATATACAGTGGTGCTTGAAAGTTTGTGAACCCTTTACAATTTTCTATATTTCTGCATAAATATGTTGTAAATCATTAGATTTTCACACAAGTCCTAAAAGTATATAAAGAGAACACAGGTAAACAAATGAGACAAAAATATTATACTTAGTCATTTATTTATTGAAGAAAATTGTCCAATAGTACATATTGGCGAGTGGCAAAAGTATGTGAACCTCTAGGATTAGCAGTTAATTTGAAGGTGAAATTAAAGTCAGGTGTTTTCAATCAATGGGATGACAATCAGGTGTGAGTGGGCACCCTGTTTTATTTAAAGAGCAGGGATCTATCAAAGTCTGCTCTTCACAACACGTTTGTGGAAGTGTATCATGGTACAAGCAAAGGAGATTTCTGAGGACCTCAGAAAAACAGTTGTTGATGCTCATCAGACTGGAAAAGGTTACAAAAGCGTCTCTAGTTTGGACTCCACCAGTCCACAGTCAGACAGATTGTGTACAAATGGAGGAAATTCAAGACCATTGTTACCCTCCCCAGGAGAGGTCGACAAAGATCAACAAAGATCACTCCATGAGCAAGGTGTGTAATATTTGGCAAAGTCACAAAGGACCCCAGGGTAGCTTCTAAGCAACTGACGGTCTCTCTCATGAGTCCATGAGTCCACCATCAGAAGAACACTGAACAACCATGGTGTGCATGGCAGGGTTGCAAGGAGAAAGTCACTGATCTCCAAAAAGAAAACTGCTGCTCGTCTGCAGGTTGCTAAAGATCACACGGACAAGCCAGATGGCTATTGGAATAATGTTTTGTGGACAGATGAGACCAAAATCGATCTTTTCGGTTTAAAAGAAAAGCGTTATGTTTGGAGAAAGGAAAACACTGCATTCCAGTATAGGAACCTTATCCCCTCTGTGAAACATGGTGGTGGGAGTATCATGGTTTGGGCCTGTTTTGCTGCATCTGGGCCAGGACGACTTGCCATCATTGATGGAACAATGAATTCTGAATCATATCAGAGAATTCTAAAGGAAAATGTTAGGACATCTGTCCAAGAACTGAATCACAAGAGAAGGTGGGTCATGCAGCAAGACAACGACCCTAGGCACACAAGTCGTTCTACCAAAGAATGATTAAACAAAAATAAAGTTCATGTTTTGGAATGGCCAAGTTAAAGTCCTGACCTTAATTCAATCGAAAAATTGTCAAAGAATCTGAAACAACCAGTTAATGTGAGGAAACCCACCAACATCCTAGAGCTGAAGCTGTTCTGTATGGAGGAATGGGCTAAGATTCCTCCAAGCCGGTGTGCAGGACTGATCAACAGTTACATGAAATGTTTAGTTGCATTTATTGCTGCACAGGGGGTCACATCAGATACTGAAAGCAAAGGTTCACATACTTTTGCCACTCACTAAAATGTAATATTGGATCATTCTTCTCAATAAATAAATGATCAAGTATAATACTTTTGTCTGATTTGTTTAACTGGGTTCTCTTTATCTACTTTCAGGACTTGTCTGAAAATCTGATGGTGTTTTAGGTCATATTTATGCAGAAATATAGAAAATTCTAAAGGGTTCACAAACATTCAAGCACCACTGTATGTGTGTGTGTGTGTGTGTGTGTGTGTGTGTGTGTGTGTGTTATTTTTTGCCAAAAGTATGCACCAGTCAGCCAAAACATTAACTCTGCACAAAGACCGTTTAACGAAACACAATCATTATCTCCTTAGAAAAGCACACACTGAGTTATGGGAAATATTAGACAGCAAGCTAACAGGTGCTTCTTTTAAACAGTATGTTGGATTTGGGAGAAATGTTCAGGAATTAAGAACTAAGTGACTTTTGGCCAGACAACTAGGTTGGAGTTCTCCTAAACAACGAGGCATAACGACACATACTGTAACGACGGCGTGGCCTTACCGGCAAGGAGGAGATGAGTGCAGTTTCAATCAGGATAACCATTCCCAGAGGAAAGAAATTCTCTAAATAAGATCTTAAGTTTGTCTCATTTACTTCTCCTAGACATAATTAAGACGTGTTTGAGATCAATGTAAGATTTAAGCTTATTTCTCCTGTTTCTTAAATTTGTCTCCTGAGAAACAACACTTGAATTTTCAAAGTATCATTTCTTAAATTCGTCTTACGTTTGTCTTAAGTTCGTCTCATCTCAGATAATAAACATTTGAGATCTTAAATCAAACTTATAGTTGTCTCACAGAAGACTTGCCTGTTTTATGTCTCATCCTAGACTTCTGATATTATTTACGTAAGAAACATTTATGATCTCATAATTGGCTTTTTTTGGTCTCTTCTAAGAAGTCAAAGTTTACCTTATTGTTGACTCATAACAAGAAATCCATAAGAAATAGCAAATTCCCAATTTTCTGAATATACCTTGATAAACTTATCTGTCATTACTGATACTCAAATCTATTTATTTTGTAATTCTAAATAAAATCACAATTCAAATCTCCATATGTGTATGTTAAAGTACACAAGTTTATTTTCTGCAGAATTTATTTTTACTTACAGGTGTAGATAAGGCAACAATAAAAGTATCCAAAGAAAAACTAAAAAAACTAAATACAATTTCAAATATTTGCTTCCATGTTCTATCAGAGCCAATTCTATTCTGTTGCTCTTCATGCTTGTGTTCTTAGTTATATTACAAAACGTTCAAGAATTAAATGTTAAACTGTCACTGTGTTCCCT
>JAJAGP010003450.1:6146-73622 GCA_025084515.1 Ancistrus triradiatus
TAATAATGACATTACGGAATAACTTGGCCTCCTACCTTGGCTGTAATTAACACTGTAACAACTAACCCATGTGACAACCAGCTCTGGTCTACCTCACTGTACACTCACCGGCCACTATATTAGGTAAACCTGTTTAACCCCTTGTTAACGTAAATATCTAACTAGCCAATGACATGGCAGCAACTCAGTGCATTTCTGTATGTAGACATGGTCAAGATGTCCTGTTGAAGTTCACACTGAGCATCAGAATGGGGAATAAAGGTGGTTAAAGTGGTTGTTGGTGCTAGAATTGCTGGTGTGAGTATTTTAGAAACTGCTGATCTACTGGGATTTTCACACAAAGCCATTTCTAGGCTTAGCAGAAAATGGTTCCCATAAAGAGAAAATATCCAGTGGGTGGCAGTTCTCTAGGTGAAAAATGATTGATGTTAGAGGAAAATAGCAAGACTGGTTTGAGCTGATAGAAAGGCAAAGAGCAACTAAAAAAACAACCGAGGTATGCAGAAAAGTATCTCTGAATGCACAGCACATCAAACTTTGAAGCAGATGGGCTACAGCAGGAGAAGACCACAATAGGTGCCACTCCTGTCATCTAAGAACAGACAGCTGAGGCTACAGTTTGCCTACAATTCTCACCAAAATTGTTTAAAAACAAAAGCCTACCTGAGTATTGTTGCTGACCATGTCTGTCCCTTTTTGACCACAATGTACCATGTTCTGATGGTTACTTCATACAGGAGAAGCGTCATGTCACAAAACTCAAATAAACTCAAACTGGTTTCTTGACAAAGAGTTCACTGTAGTAAAATGGCCTCCACAGTCACAGATCTCAGTCCAGTAGAGCACCTTTGGGATGCTGTGGAATGGGAGATTCACATCACATGTCACTATGGACCAAAATCTCTAAAGAATGTTTCCAGCAGCTTCTTGAATCTATGCCACATAGACTTAAGACTTAAAAATTAGGCAAGTATTAAAAACGGGGGTAATACAAATGTGTCCCTAATAAAGTGGCTGGTGCAATCATATCCAAATGGGATTCGTTTACATGGGGATGTAGGGTAATGAATTATTACGTAGCATTTTGGGGATTTTCGTCTAGATATCTCTTTATGACGTTCTTTATGTCTTAAAAGATTATGAAATGTTTTATGGAATGAATGTGACATAAAGAGTAGGCAATTGTTAGCACAAGTTGGTCCATGAATTAACAAAAAAGAGAGTTATTTGCAAATGGTATTCATTCCAAAACTCTGTCTGCGTAGTATAGCAACATTGGTGTCGAGCCAGTCCTATCTGTCTTATCTGTGACTCGTAATCAATTCTCTTAACAATGTGTAACAGACTTGTCCAGAAAATGTATCTGATCTGAATAATAAATTGGTTTATTTTATTACTAAAGTTACCAGATATGATATTATTTTTGGATACACTATGCTGAGCCTCCATTATGTGGATTCACTTGGAAGCACGGTTGAGATCTATGGAAAATGAACAGATGCTTGTGTGTGTGTGTGTGCGTCTGTGGACATATACACAAACACCCTCTGGGAAAAAATGTAATTAGATGTTTTGTGGCAGTGCCATTATTTGTCAGCAGATTTTAAGTTGGAATATGTGCAGAAAGTTGACGCAGTAGTTTATTTAGGAAAGTTGTGAAGTTATATGTGGGTCAGATTTTCTCATCGATCAATTTGAAAGGAACAAACCAGACAGAAGTAAAAGTTTGCACTATTTCGTAGGTGTTCAGAACTTGGATTTGTCACTCCGTAATACTCTTTTCTACTGATCTTCATTCCAATCTTTGTGAGCTTTTCACCCTGTTCCCCTTCCAGAAAAGTGGTTTCTTTGCTGCTACCCTTTCATAAAGACCATTCCTGATCAAGATTCTTCAGCCTGTAGAAGGGTCAACTTGACATCCCGATGTAGCTGCCAGATGCTGCTACAGCTCAAGTGTAAACTAAATACTTGCCAGTGTAGCCCAATGGAAGCTGCATACAAATTTCCTCTTTTTGCAGGTTGTATTTTAATAGAGAGACTAGGAAATAATTATATATGATCATTACCATTGCTAAAATAATGGTATATCTAATCTAATGATGGCCTAAGACTTACACAGCACTGTGCATTTGATAAAATCTTACAATGTACAATCCAAGCAATTCGAAATTAAGCCTTAAGCTTGGCAGTGCTAGAACTTTAACTCTCAACCTTTTGCATTACATTTACATTTAGCAGACGCCCTTATCCAGAGCGACTTACAATTGATACAATTTTACAATCCAAGCAATTGTGGGTTAAGGGCCTTGCTCAAGGACCCAACAGTGGCAGCTTGGCAGAGGTGGGATTTGAACCCTGGACCTTTTGGTCCATAGTCCAGTACCTTAACCGCTAGGCTACCACAGTCCTGAAACTGTCCAGTACTTAAACTGCTATGGTCATCAATTGAGTCATATAATGAGTGGTACAGTAATGCTGAGAAGCCATGTAGTTTAAACCAGGAATATGTTCTGAATCTTTTTCAGGCTCATTCAAGAGCCAGATCACATGACACGGATTTGGCACAGACTTTTACACTTAATAAAGAACTGGCCTCATAAAATATTTTATTAACTTTGTATTTCCTATTTATAATCCAGCAATCCTCAAACCATTAATGTACCGTCAAAAGACACAAGTGCTTTAGAGGTTAGTGTGCATCTAATATCCTTGAGTTAACCCGAACCAGACTGCAATGTGTATTTAAGAACCGAGCGGTTAGTGTGTGTGTGTGTGTGTTTTTGGGTGCGAGTGCGAATTGATTTCCAGGTTTGTGTTTGTGCAGTTGCAGTTCTCCCACGGTCTCAGTGTGGCAGTTTCTAGGTGAATAACTAATGACAACCAAACATTAAAGTGACATGCATTCCGTACCACAAGCTCTGGCAACCCGGAATCAATTACTCACAGTGGATTACTCTCTCCCTTTTTTGTCTCTCGTTCTTTTTGCTCTCTAGTGCACTTCTGTCTCTCGCTAAGACGTGTTTCTTATACTGACGGAGAGATAATTGAAAGTGTTTGTTTAACCAGAGCACTCAAGGAGCAGCTGTATCTGTGTGTGTGTGAGTGTGTGTGAGAGAGAGAGAGAGAGAGAGAGAAATTTGGTATGAACTGCCTATTTCAGCAGGAACGGCCAAATAGTGAGATGGGAGGAGGAGGTTGAGGAGATAGGAGTGAAAAGAATAACTATGCTTCTGATAAGGTTTCCTTGAGTGTGGCTTCAGTCAGGCATCTTTACAATGTTCATCCATACACACACACACACACACACACACACACACAACCTACCACAAAGAGTTCTCACAAACCCCCACTGATCGTAAAGCACTCAGCCTTATCATGAAAGTCACTATCTCTCACTGCAGTAATGTTGGTCACGGCAAAAAGAATTTCTCTCTCTGTCTTTCACACACACACACACACACACACACACACACACACACACACATCCACAGGAGGTGATGGGTCTTAACTTTATCTTGAGTAAACAGACACTTCATCTCTATCAGTGTCAGTAATGAATGAAGTCGCAAGTGAGTCATGTTTAGGAGGATGCTCCATTGACATTATTTGTATGTGTGTGTGTGGGTGTGTGTGTGTGTGTGTGTTTCCTCACACTGTGTGTGTGACCCGTTAGGAAAGTCTCACTTGATCTCAGACCCCTGAAGTGTCGGTTTCATTTATAGAGGCGTTGAGTAGTGGGCGTGTCTGATCTGTTCCAAGTCATTTCTATCTCTGTGACAACTGTATCTTCACGTTCATGTGTGTGTTTGTTTTCATTGCAGGTGTACGAGCTGTCTGAGCACTAACTGGCGGTGTTACTGGGACCAACAGCTCAATACCTGCATTTCAGATAAAGACAAAGCCGAAGGTTTGGTACTGGAGGTAAGTGCTGCACCATCAACCAATCACAGTCTCTCCAATGCGATTGAATTAGGAAATGACACGAAGCTGCATAACCAAAATGTATTTCTTGCTTTTATTTTGAGAGGTTATTGAAATGTATAAAAAAAATTTTCATCGGTTCAGTTTCAGGTATTTTAGGTCATGGTAATGACAGTTTTTTGCTCTTTCTTTTATTTTCGTGACATTATTTTCATATTTTAACCACACTTTTCCTGGTCAGAATCCAGGAGAGCCAGGGTGTGGCTGTAAGCATGCCTTGGATGGACTTCCAGTCCGTCTCAGGGTCAGCAGTGTAGCTCTGCTACAGTGTCAGAGGATGATCCCTTGAATGGCCTTCTATCCCTCATACAGACAGGGATTCCCATCTTAGCAGGAAGGCACTGCTGTGACTCAAACCCAGGTCATTGTGGTTGTAATCTAGTGCATTGAACTACTGTACCACCTAAGTGCTATTATTATTATTATTATTATTATTATTATCTCGTTTTCTCCCAGTTTGTCACTGTCACTTCTCATCCCATTGGTGTAACTTGGCAGGGTGAAATTATCTCAGTGTTTAACTTACTGGACTACTAAACTCAAGTCATGGGTTTAAATCATACAACTAACAAGCCTACCAGTAATGAGCTCTTGAGCAGCTGCCTTCATTCTCAGTTATTAGAACTGAACCCTGTTAAGGCTTGTCAAGTGTGTTTCACCATCACACCATGTGTAGTCAGCCACCCCTCTTTTCAAAATACCTGAGCAAACTGATTGACAGTTCCATACACACGAGCTCACAAGGACTAGACTGACAGGACTGTCATCCCTCCCATCCACAGCGCAGCACCAACTAGGTTTTCTTGTACTTACAGCCATTGGTATCTACAGCATCACGGAAACTCTGGATAATAACACAACATTCACACAGCCTGATACTTTTTCTTTCAGTAGCAATATTTCAGGTCTTACATTTTAAGTCATGTAACAGACACCCTTATCCAGAGCAACTTACAACCTTATAATCCAAACAATTGTGGGGTAAGGACCTTGCTTAACAACCCAACAGCGGCAGCTTGGCAAATATGGGATTTGAACCCTGGACCTTTTAGTCTGTAGTCAAGTAACTTAAGAGCCAGGCCACGACAGTCCCACAGGCTTACTTTTTTCAAGTGGAAAAAGCTGCAAAGTCTTCTACAAGGTTTACTCTAGTGAGTATGTGAACAGTTCATAGTCACATGGCAAGTGTGTAACCCAGCATTAAAAGAGCCCTTCAAGGACAAGGCAAGCTCATAAAAATATACTCTTTCCTCCTGTGGCTAACAAACCCCCATAATAAGGTAATATTCAATTTTAACCACCCACTTGACTGTTCACATGGCATTCACATACACTTTTTTTTGCTTCTCCTAGACGCCGGCTGATTTTGATAGGCCCAGTGGAGTGCGTATGTTAAAGAGCGAACCCAACCTGAGGCCATTTAATGTGTGCTAAATGATGATGTGTAACCTCGACTCAGGAGCATTTCTAAGATTTAAATGCCTGGTGCTATAGCTAAAATCTGGCTTGTTGTAGGTTTAGGGGTGTTCTTCTTGAGTTTTTTTTGCACGTCTACAAGAACTATTTTCAAGTGAATTAAGATCTAAACTGAGGAAACGGAATAGCCAAAATGGCAACATTAATTATGTCATTTGCTCGGGGGAAACTATTAAACTTTTCTGTCAATAAATCATAATTATTATGCATACTTTGGACAGTACTAATAATAGTGTTCATCTAATTAGAACTGTTATAGGTAAGGTTTCTTGTAAAAAAAATTGAGAAAATTGTATTGTAACATTGGTAACAAGTGTGTTTACATGTGTAATGTAATATGACAATTGCAGTATTTTTGTCACTGGGCATGCATGCTTGTCAGTAATTGGGTAATGGTAAATTTTTACAATGGGCATGTGTTCTGACAAATCCATCGTAATATGCATATATTGTAAACCCAAGGAGTGTAATATGTATATTTCACGTTTCACATGTACAGTATTTAGCAGACTCCATTATCCAGAACAACTTACAATCTTACAATACATGCAATTGTGGGTTAAGGCTCTTGCACAAGGACCCAACAGTGGCAGCTTGGCAGATGTGGGATTTGAACCCTGGACCTTCAGGTCCATAGTCCAGTACCTCATCCGCTAGGCTACCACAGACCCATAAAACTACATGACATTTTACATCCTTATACAGAGCAACTTACAGTTGATACAGTCTTACAATCCAAGCAATTGTAGTTTAAGGACCCAACAATGGTAGCTTGGGATTTGGATCAGAGTGAGATTTGATCTTTGGACCTTCTGCTTCATTGTCCAGTACTTTAACCACTAGGCTACAACAGTCCCTCTATGTACTGTATATATCATATCCTAGCCCACCTTAAACATGCTTAAAACACTTACATTAACCTACAGTTGGGCAAAATCATTAACGCAAAGACTATTTTATAATAAAGTATTGAATATCCCATATAATGTCCTGAATAAGGTATTGAAAGTGAAAAACAAACACAAATGAGAATATGTATTTATATGTATTTACCGGATTCACATCATAAAGTCGAAAAATGGTAAACCGAATCATTGTAGGACATCAATGTAGAAAAGTATCACTTTCTTTTTTCTTTTTTTTTCACCATGTCTTCTTTATGGGTTACCTTCTAACAAAGTCAGCCATTAATTATACTCTCCTTTTGCAAGCTGTCCCCATTTAATAAGACTAAGTACTAAATAGTTTGTCAATATGGTAATTGCATATTTGGTTTGAGACAGTTATTTCCCCTCTGTACTGTTTTGCACATTAAGTGATGTACAAAATCCAATACAGAGATTTGACTATGGTTTACATACACTGAACTCAATTACTGGGACAAACTGGGCAACTCTAAATGATTTATTCAGATCCTTTAATGATCTTGGTAAGACTGTAATTTTCTGACATAACATTCTGCGGGAACCAAGGATGATCTCATAACTATAATACTTGTCTGCATAGTGACTTTTAAACAAAATAGTGAACCGCACTTGCCTTGAAGAGTTTTTTCCTCTTGTTTTATGAGGGGTTGTGAGGGGATCTCTTCTAGAATTCATTGGGCACAGGCAAGCATTTACGCTGAACCCTGCCAGCGTGAAGACCAGGGTCAACACAGTGGTGCTGCTACGCCACTCTACAATGAGTTTGCTTGTGATTATTTTTACTGCACGAGTTGTGTTCTTCACATACACTCACCAGCCACTTCATTGGGTATACCTGTTCAATTGCTCCACAAAGCAAATGTCTGGAAGATGGCATGGTATGGCAAAAACTCAAACAGAGCATATGAATGGGGAAGAACATGACTTTGAATGCAGCACGGTTGTTGGTGCTTAGATGGGCTGGTCTGAGTATATCTGAAACTGCTGATCTACTGGATTTTCATGCACAGTCATCTCTAGGATTTAAAAGACAAAAAAGAGAAAATAATACAAAAATGCCCTTTTGATGCCAGAAGTCAGAGGAGAATGGTCAGACTGGTTTAAGCTGATAGGAAGGCAACAGTCATTCAAATAACCAGTCGGTACAACTGAAGAATGCAGAAGAGCATCTCTGAATGCACAACATCTCAAACCTTGAAGGAGATGGGCTACAGCAGCAAAAGATCACATCAGGTGCCACTCCTGTCAGCTAAGAATGGGGAGCTGAGGCTATAATTTGCACTGTCTTAGCAAAAATGGGCAAATTGGTCAGAAGACTGGAAAAACATTGCCTGGTCTGATGTTTCTTGATTTGTGCTGCGAAAATCAGTCAGAATTTGGTGTAAACAACATGAAAGCATAGATCCATCCTGTCTCGTATCAACAGTTCAGGCTGATGGTGGTGATGTAATGGTGTGATGGATATTTTCTTAATGTCAACTGAGTAACAATTAGATGCCACAGCCTACCTGAGTATTGTTTCTGACCATGTCCATCCCTTTATAACCAGTTGCCATTTTCTCCACTCCATGTCTTAAGAGCTCAAATCATGCTGGTTTCTTGAACATGAAAATGAGTTCACTGTTCTCAAATGGCTTCCACAGTAACCAGATCTCAATCCAATAGAGCTCCTTTGGGATGTGGTGGAACGGGAAATACGCATCATGGTCGTGCAGCCAACAAATCTGCAGCAACTGTGTGACTATATAATATCAATATGGCCCCACATTTCTGAGGATTGTTTCCAGTAGCTTGTTGAATCTATGCCATGAAGATTTAAGGTAGTACCAACCTGGTACTAGCAAGGTGTACCTAATTTAGTGGTCGGTGAGTGCATATGGCACACAACAGCCTAACTGGTGTCTTATCTGGAAACTTTTCAGTCATGCCTGTTTGCATCCATGGTAAAGAGCTTGTTGTCAGTTCTGCAACCTGACCAGACTTTTCCAAACTGCATACTACTAATGTGTGATGACTCGGTGATTAGAGCTCTAGACTGCTGATCAGTGAGTTCAAATCACGGATCCACCAATATGCACTTTTGGCGCCTGTTTTATGTCGCTAAGGAAAAAATTTGCGAAATGCTGCAAATGTTGTAATGTGTCATATTGTGTTGTTTAGTATCAATTGAAGCTGTCTGTTCCCACCCTCCTACAAAATTCCCTGACATGGTTCTCTAGACATGTACGCTTGTTAAGTGATCATGTCTTGGTCTGAGACTATGGAATTTCCAACCACTCTATGAAAAAAACCCTGTCCAAACACTATAGTTCACTCTTTTTGTCACTGTTGTACTGTTGTCACAGCAGTAAAAACTGAGCTCAGACTAAAGTACTGCTTAGCTCTCAGGAAGTTTCAGACAAAAACATTTTGAGGCTTGTGATCCTGCCATGAGTAGGAGAGAAATAGTAGAAGTAGATGTGGTTTTCAAAGACCATATTAGGCAAAAAAGTAGCTGTAATCATGTGCAGATAAACAGAATAATGCACCGGTGCTACAGTCCAGATTTGTACTCATGACAGAGTTAGAAGCATGTCTAAATAAAAACAGAAAAAAAACTACCATAAATATATGCCGTTTAAAACAGGTCATTGACCGAAATGGATGTTGACCAGACATTACCATAGTCACAGTCTTTTTAGACTACTGCAATGTAAATACAAGGGGTATTTTCACAAGACTCAATGAGTGAATGTGGCCTTTGCTTTCAGTATCTGCTGTGACCCCCTCTGTGCAGCAACTAAACTGCAACTAAATGTTTCCTGCACACACCGATTGGAGGGAATTTTAGCCATTCCTCTATCAGAACAGCTCAGTCTGGGAGTTGGTGGGTTTCCTCACATTAACTGCTTGCTTCAGATCCTTCCAAAAACATTCGATTGGATTAAGGTCAGGACCTTTGAACTTGGCCATCCAAAACATTTTAACTTTATTCTTCAACCGTTCTTTGTAGAACGATTGTGTGCTAGGTCCTTATCTTGCTGCATGACCAACTGTTCTTGAGAGTCAGTTCATGGAACAGATGTCCTGACATTTTCCTTTAGAATTCTCTGATATAATTCAGAATCCAGTGTTCCATCAATTTGATGGCAAGCCGTCTGGACCCAGAGCAGCCAAACAGGCCCAAACCCAGATACTACCACCACCATATGTCACAGATGGATAAGGTTCTTATGCTGGAAGCCCAGTGTTTGAATTTTCTTCAACCATAATGCTTTTCTTTAACTCCAAAAACGTCTATTTTGGTCTCATCTGTGCACAAAACATTCTTCCAATAGTCTTTCTGGTTTGTCCATTGTTGATTTAGCAAAACTGCAGACGAGCAGCAAATGTTCTTTTTGGAGAGCAGTGGACTTTTTCTCCTTGCAACCATGCCATGACACACCATTGTTGTTCAGTGTTCGTCTGAGGGTGGACTCAAGAAAATAACATTAGCCAAGTGAGGAGAGGCCTTCAGTTGCTTAGAAGTTTACCCTGGTCCTTGGTAACCACGACAAATAGTGCACGCCTGCTCTTGCAGTGATCTTTGTTGGTCGACCACTTCTGGGGAGGGTAACATGGTCTTGAATTCCTCCATTTGTACACAATCTGTCTGACGTGGATTGGTGGAGTCCCAAACTCTTTAGAGATGGTTTTGTAACCTTTTCAGCATGATGGGGCATCAACAACTCTTTTTCTGAGGGCCTCAGAAAATTTCCTCCTTGTTTGTGCCATGATAACACTTCCACAAACGTGTTGTGAAGAAGCAGACTTTGATAGATCCCTGTTCTTTAATAAAACAGGGTGCCAACCACACCTGATTGTCATCCATTGTTGAAAAACCACCTGACTCTAATTCACCTTCAAATTAACTGCTAATCCTAGAGGTTTCACATTACGTTAAACCTCACTAATATGTAATATTGGATAATTTTCCTCAAAATAACTGACCAAGTATAATATTTTTGTCTCGTTTGTTTAACTGAGTGTCTTTATCTACTTTTAAGAATTGTGTGAAAATCTGATGGATGGTTTAGGTCATATTTATGCAGAAATTCTAGAAAATTAAAAGGGTTCACAAACTTTAAAGCACCACGTAGGCTATTTTTCTGAGAAATACAGGTAGTGGAAGGACAACAAAGGAGTACTATTTACAATAGGGCAGGCACAGTGCATTTACGAACGACGTTACAGCTTGTTACAAATGACGTGTCGGAAAGTCGTACAAACAGACATGAATTAATTAGTTAGAACAGTCTCAGTCCAAATTGATCTAATGAGCAAAACAAGCACATGGACCGGTAAGGTAGTGAGATTTCGAGTAAATGATGGACTCTTAACCCTGCCTCTGCCCGTGGCTCTAGAGAACCGATTTGCGTTAAGGTTTTCAGAGATTGATCGGAGGAAAGCAAGAAGTAGTAGAGGCATCAAAACAATAATAATACGCTGCCATCTTGGGGGATATCTGACTGTACATAAGTAAGCAATTAACATAGGAATCTGTAATAATTATTAAGTAAAATATGGTATTTCGATTCAGTACATTTACTGTCGACTGCAAACATCATACAGTGGGCAACGATGTACAGGTGTGTGCTGTTTTGAATCTGCTTCACATCTGAAATGTCCAGAGTTAAAATACAGATTTTCTTTTCTTGTTTTAATGTATAAATTTCAAAAACCAGTACGTTAAAGCAAAAAGCTGTTGATAGAATAGAATGTACAGCAGCCCCATCCATAACACTAACCCTAACTTTAACCAGGCTCCCACAGACACGCACATCTCTGATCCGACCTTCTTACTCTGCTTTTCATTTCCCCTCATCAGTCACTGGCATTTAAACCCCTTCCATCCTCTCGGTCCCTGCAAAGTCAATTAGTTTGTTCCTTAACTTTCTGAGCATTAAGCTTCTTCATCATCTAGCTGATAAACAATCTCCTCTTAGTCTTTACGGACAAGCAAGAATGTCTTTGTCCTATTTACCTTTGTCCCTTATGATTGAACTTCAATCCAGTCAAATCCAACTCCAATCTGTTCGGTTGAACCTGCTATCCTGAATTTGCCTTTGCTCTCTCTGGGAGCTTTATCATCCAGGTTACTTCATCAACAATGGTTACAGAAACAACGGAAGACAAGCTGCCAGAGATGCAGAAATCTAGTTAACAGTTTAAAAAACAACAAAACAGTCCCGTTTGCCTTTTTCTGACTCACCATTTACAGACTTTGTAGTCTCACAGATCCAGATGTGATCTCATAACATGGATACATGTCTGGAGAACATCTTTTGAATAGTCTATACCCACAGGCTTTCTCTCCAAAGGCCACCCCTCTTGTGAAAGTTTGAAGCATGCCTAAATAAAAACAGATACAGCATGCTCCGTGAGCCCCTCAAATCTAGATTCCTAAACCAGCTATGTCAAAGAAACAAAGGAAGAGACGGTGCCAGGGGTACAGAGCACAACAGGATGAGTGTTAAGACACAGCGGTGATTTCAGGGCCTCATTCAATGACCTCATCCTAACCACAACCATGACAGTATAATCTGCTGGTCAGCACCTGTTTTTGTGCTTAGCGCCAGAAACACTGCGTTAAACGCATGTTCGAATGTTCCTAGCTCTGTAGTCACACAGACATTCTCGTTAGTGATAAGGTCTGGTAGAATGTGGCCTGGGCATTCAAGGCCCACAGTAGCTTTAAAACAGGGCACATGTGGGCAGATGTGTGAAGACATTTCAGCCCTCACTTTCCTTTTTGAGTTTCCATTCTACAGCCCATGCTTTTGTTCCATTGTTAGGATAAGGATGTTTTTGCAGCAGTCTATACCTTTTCCTCTTGGGCCATTCACCCACACATATGGCCAAACAGGAAGTTGTATTTATGGCAGAGGAAACATGGGCGTCTATTGTTTGCTATCAGTCTTGATTCCTGTGTCTTTTTGTTACCCAGAATGCCGCTGACTGCTCAAGTATCGAAGCCAAGGAATTTCCCCCTTGGCCCACAGGGATCACACAGGACATCACCCTTCGCCTCAACAATGTGGAGCAGGTAGGATGCTCAAGAGTTCAGTCCTAATATCATATCAAGTTTACTCCAATCAGTTACAGTCCTGTAGTAAAACTCACATGAAAAACTTCAATGAAAAGGAAATTATTTGCAGTTTTCTGCAGAGACGCATGTATGAAAAGGTTTTAAATTTTTATTTTTCGTATAAATTTCAAAGTTTGTTCAGCTTCATGTCTAATTCGTTTTATTTAGTGATTTGGCTTCTAGTTTGGTTTAGTACAGTTGTGGTTTTAAGAAGTTGTGGATGAAAACAGAATTTGCCAAATAAGCCTCATATATTAAACATTATAAATGTATTTTTTAGTTTTGTTTAGTAATTAGTATGGTAAATTAATTTACAGTAGTTTGGCAGTTTACACTCATCTGTTATTTTTAGTATTCTAATCTATTATTGTTATTTTCTGTTATAATTTTACGTTATTCTATTTAATTGGTATCTTGTTAATTGTTCACTTTAAAAGTTAAAATCATAGCAGTTTATATAGTTTTTAATTTGCAATTCTTTTGAAATTTAGATTTATAAATATCAAGTTTGTTCATTTCAATTAGCATTTTTTTTCTGTAAAATATAGGACTCAAAAACTCTTACCATGTCGAGATTCTTACTCAGCATTTCAACGTACTTGTAACAATAGACTAACCAGTCTAACTAGATAATGGCAGTTAAAGATGAGTTAAAAAATGACAGATAAAGTACAGAACGATTTATTTAAACCTCAAAGTATTAGTAGCCTACATATGTTAAATAAGGATGTTAAAGGATACAGTAGACTCTAGGCAACAAAGCATACAGTAACATGCATTAAACAGGCACACCACACACACACACCACATATCAAATATCACATCTATGCCTGTTGTTCAGCTAGTATCGTTTTGCCATTTGATCTTGAATATACAGTGGGCAAAAAAAGTATTTATCAGCACTGATTGTGCAATTCTCCTATTAGAAAGATGAGAGAGGTCTGTAATTATCATTTTTTTCAATTTTTTCATCTCTGTACACTCAAACTTGAGAGACAAAATGAGAAAAAAAAATCCAGGAAATCCACATTGGAAGGGGTTTTGGTTTAAAATCTCACGATACATGCCCCGTTCATTTCCCTTAACACGGATCAGTCGCCCGTACCCCTTTGCCAGAAAAACAGCCCCAAATCATGATGTTTTCCCCCATGCTTTACAGTAGGTATGGTGTTCTTTTGGATGCAACTCAGCATCTTCTTCAGTTTTTTGTCCAGTTTTTACCAAAAAGTTCTATTTGGTTTCATCTGACCACATGATATTCTCCCAATCCTCTTCTGGATTCACCCATTGCTCTCTGGCAAACTTCAGATGGGGCCTGGACTGTACAGGGGGGAACGCCCCCCCCCCGCAACCGGCCGCCCCCATGGCACTGGCAGGATATGAGTCCCTCTCGGTGTAGTGTTGTTACTGATGGTAGCCTTTGTTACTTTGGTCCCAGCTCTCTGCAGTCATTCATTAGGTCCCTCCGTGTAGTTTTGGGATTTTGGCTCACCGTTTCATGTCCATTTTTGAGACCTGGTGTGAGTGGGGGCCCCAGATTGAGGGAGGATCATCAATGTTCTGTTATGCTTCCATTTTTTACAAGTGCTCCTACAGTGATTTATTCACTCCAACTGAGTGCATATTGTATAGATCACTCTTCCCAGCCTGGTGCAAGGTCTACAATTTTTCCTGGTGTCCTCGACAGCTCTTTGTCTTGGCCATGGTTGAGTTGGAGTCGACTGTTGAGGCTGTGGACCAGGGGTCTTTTATACAGATAACGAGGTTCAAAACAGGTGCCATAATACAGGTAATGAGTGGCAGGACAGAAGAGCTCTAAAAGAGAAATTAAAGGTCTGTGAGAGCCAGAAATCTTGCTGTTTGTGGGTGACCAAATAACTTATTTCCACCAGATTTACAATTACATTTTGTTAAAATCCTACAAGTGATGTTCCTTTTTTATGGATTTTTTTTCTCATTTTGTCTCTCATAGTGAAGTGTACCTATGATGAAAAATTACAGACCTCTCTCATCTTTCTGAATAGGAGACTTGCAAAATCAGTGGCTGACTAAATAACTTTTTGCCCCACTGTATTGTTACATATTCAGTACTGCTCTTCGGAGTTATCACTGAAATTGTGGACTGTGTAGCGACGTTAAATACTCATAGCCCTTTTTACTAGAAGTTTGCACTTGAATAATAACACAAATAACAGCACTCTTATTGTAAAACATACCTACGAGGAAGATTTCTGTAAACATACCTTAAAAACTGTAGAAAACAGAGAAAGGTAATGACTAAATCGTAAATTACAATAACTGAAATTACAGGGAATCCATTGTATATTGGGCTCGTTTGCCTTACGCTGGTGGGAACAGTGTAAACAGGAGATTACTGTAAAGGCAGCAAAAAGTATAAGCATTAAATATTTCTCAGTTATGTGCGTAATTAATGTAAATATCCAGTTGAGTAATTGCATGCACTATGATTTGTATGACTTACTAATCTTATTCTATATAATTGATGCTTTTCTTTTCATTATTATCAGTGAAATTACTTTAGGTTATTTCAACCTATAGATGAACCTACACATGCCTGAAAATTTCAGCTTCATTTGAGCACTGTTTGAGTGCCTGGATTCTAATACATTCATAAAATGCGTGGTGATTCACAAATTGACAAATCGGTGATGCATGAAGGTTTTAATCATGGGAATTTGATCATGTTCCTAGGTGCTTGTTTATTTTCTGACACTTGGAATATTAAATTACTTTAAGAGTGTTTTGGTATTTCACATTTAGTTTTTGTTCAAAATCTAAATCTAAATGGAAAGAAGGATTATAAAGGATAGAGGTTTGGGAATTCTTACAAAAAGTTTGCCCCATATGTATCTTTCATTTTTCAAGTGTGTTTAAAAAAGGAGTGCCAGTGGTGGAGTTGTTCCTGCAGAGAATGCGTTAAGTATAATTGGCTGCGGGTGCCTAGGAGTTTTGAGTTAATCTAGAGGTCAGGCAGTGTGTTCTTAACTGGACACCTGTGTGCATTGTAATTAGGAAGTTAGCACGTTGGCACTGTTCATGTATCACCATTACTGTAAAGGTCTCTTTACAGAATATAACAAGGCATTTTCACATGCAGTTATGTGAGAGCAATGTTTTTATGTGTAATCAGACACACCACACACACACACATACACATACACATGAATTGGAAAACCCAGCCAGAAACCACGATGGGAAATAATTTAACTGTCAAGCCGTTTCACTTCTAATGTTAAATCTGCTTTAGTCTGCACATCTCTGGGTTTGACTTGGCATTGCTTTTGGAATGACAAAACAAACCCAATTGAATGTGGTTTTAAATGGACTCTGGCGTCTTAACCAAATCTGCATGTCATTATGAACTTCAAGGAGGGTTACTACATTCCATGTTTGAGGTTTGAAAAACAGACCTGCTACGATCACTTCTTGATCAGTTATTTTCTCAGTGTTTTAGTGGTTTAATTATGCAGGGCTTTAGGATTAACTGTCATACTCATTAGTCATTTCATACTATATTATATCATATAAACCATACTAATCTACTGTATCATAATTTAAACTTAGGGGAATGAACAACAAAAGAACATATGGTGTATGCAAACATTTCAACCAACCTATCTAGAATGGCCACTCAAAGGTTTTCAGATGTGTGCCAATTTAGGCTTGATCTTACATAAAAATCAACCAAAAAACAAGTACAACAAACAGTTCAAGCTCAAAACATTAATAATAGATAAAAATGTGACCACAATATTGACATCCAATTGAAGCTTATAATAGTTGACCTGACTGTAATGTGGGGGCCACACCGGTGGGTGTCATACGTGACAGACCTTTCTCCCATACCCCAATGATGTAACGCCCAAGGAAGCTTGAATATGGTTTGCTGTTGGGCGAAACTTCTCTGCTGACCTGAGTTTTTAAAACCAAAGGTATTTAGAGAACCAACTATGCGCATCAAAACAGAACTTTATGGGTTTTGACCTTAATACAGGGGGCTATGTACAATGCTATCACAAAAAAAAAAAAAAAAAAACAAAAAAAAAAAAAAAAAATTAAAAAAAAAAAAAAAAAAAAAAAAAAAAAAAAAAAAAAAAAAACAAAAAAAAAAAAAAAAAAAAAAAACTGGGATTCCAATAGGATGCTGTGAAATACCCCTTGTAACTTCGCCACACACTTTCCTAAATGGCTGATAAGTGTCTTTCTGCATCAATAATCTCTTCCATGTTCTCTGTGGAGGTCTTGGCCAGAGCTGAATTCATGAGGAGGTTTATGGATTCCAGATGGAGTCCTGCAGTGGAATGAGAATTTCCCATGTATCAGAGGACCAAATAGAAATGCTGTGTGAAGGTTGTTCACCAAGACTTAATTTCATACTAAATATAATAGAATTTAGGGCAGTCTCCTGACCTACATAAAACCTGTGGATGATCTGTAAAACAGAGTCCGCAAGAGAAGACCCACAAGATTTAGTAGATGTCCTTATTCAGTCTTACAGTGAAGCTGAGCAGTTGAAGGTTACTTTGTAAGGGCCCAACAGTGGAAGCTTAGCAAATTTGAGATTTGACCTCACACACTTCCAAAATATCTACCTTTTCACGGAGTTTAACGCAGATCAGGGAGGGTGGAGGGAATTGTGCAAATTCAGAAGTTATCAGAAGCTATGTGGAATACCCATCATGTGCAGCAAATTGGTTAGAAGGCCTGACAAGAATCAGCAGGGCTGAGAAACTAATTGGGGTTTTCCGTCATGTGATAATCCCTGAAATTGCTTCGGGGCATTCTGAACTGAATGGACTGGTTGTGTTATGGGTGGGCTACATCACGATATTCTATTATTATCGCAAGAAATATGCAGTTGTGGTCTTACTTTGTCCCAATTGAGAGATGGTAGAGACTGATAGCATTTGTCGGTTATGTATGGAATGAGCCGGCAAATCAGCAGATGGTTGTGGAAAGCCAAAATTGAATCTTATGTCCATAAAAAGTGATAACCCTATATTGGCAGGAATTCTGTCTGTCTTTTATGTGAAGAAGTGGTTTCGTTGCCTTGGGGAACTCTGAAGTGAATTAATGTTCTTCTTAGAGTGTTCCTGCAGTACTTACACTACGCTGTCCAGCTGACCAATGAGTAATCAGAAACAGATATTCGAGACTCTGAGCACACACAATAGTGTTGCAGTGTTAAATAAAAAGTAGCTGGCTGGATGATATCCCAGTACACTTTTGCTACACACTGTGTTATATTTAGTCGCCTGAAGAAGACAGTAATTGCACTTTGTGTTGTTTTTCAGCTTACCTCATGAGAACTGATAATACTTCCCACACCAGATCCTCATGGTCACACGTGTGGTGTACAAATTATTAATGGTCAGCATACAAGTAATGGTACAAGTATCCGATGGTCTCTAATGGCTTTCCAAGTCTCCCCTGTTGTTTTAAAATGTAGTTTTACTGTTCATTGACCGGTCATTATAAAAAAACCCTCATATGTGCACTGTCTCAAACTGTCCAATGAATAATAGTACTGTAATATAAACAAGTAACCAAAGTAACCTAGGTATGTTAATTAGAAACAAAGGTATACACTGATGTAGGGGTCGGCAATATGATGATATTTTATCGTATTGTGATAAACTTTGTTATCGTGACAGACGATATACTTTTCCGAGCATATTGCGGATCTTGTCAGTGCTTAAAGAACATTGACCAACTGCATGTCTCATTATAAAGAGTGTAATTAGTCCTGTTTAACTGGATGAAGTGTAGCACATTTTAAATATAAATCACTTTACTAAGTATGGGATAATATTTGATCAGTAGTTTTTAAGAATTTCTCATCACTGATGCATTTTGTCCACTATCACATGTATCGTGATAAATATCGGGTATCGTGAAAATGTCTTATCCATATTGCCATATCGCCCACCCCTACTCACATTTCATAGAGAAAGACGTTGAGAATTCTGAGTGATGTACAAATTACCTTGACCTTAATTACCTTTTTCACCACCATCATAGATATCACTGACAGTTGACTGACATGGCATGTCAAGTATGGATTACTGCTGAAAATCATGACTTCCTAATGACTCAGCTTGTGAGATGTTTGCCATTAAAATAAATTATGCAAATTTTCAGAGGATGGCATGCAGAATTGCCACCTTTGTGATCTGAAAATAAGGAATGCTCCCATCTCCCTAACGGATACACGTAACAATCCCTCACAATGCATGAGTCATTCAGTTTTGGTAAACAGGAGAGCGCCATGATTGCTGTCTAGGGCACAAGTCCATCGCAGGGCATCACACACACACAGTAGGTGGTGTGTTACTGTGGTAACCTAGTGGATAAGGTATTGGACTATGGACCAGAAGATCCAGGGTTCAAATCTCACCTCTGCCAGGCTGCCACTGTTGGGTCCTTGAGCAAGACCCTTAACCCACAATTGCTTGGATTGTAAGACTGTATAACTTGTAAGTCGCTCTGGATAAGGGCGTCTGCTAATGCTGTAAATGTAAATGTAAGTAGGTACCCACTGATTTGTTTTTGGGATGTGGGAATACATTGGAATTCTCCTATGCAAAACTGGGGAGAACATGCCAAACTATACACAGACACTAGCTGGAAGAATGGACCGAACCTGGGCCGGTAAAACTGTGGAACACCAATAGCCGATGTGTCACTGTGCCTTCTAAGCATAATGATATAACACACAAAAGCATCCTTTCATATATATTAAAGAAAAATAACTGAACCATTGAACTATATTTCCTGGAAACCTTTATAGCTTGTTTTGGGTTCATATTTTATGCATATTATTATTATGTGGCAGCTTCAGACAATTGCTTGTGCTTTAAAGGTTCCGTATGAAATTCAACACAATAGGCTTTTTTAAAAACAATTTTCAATAGATCACTAGTCCTGCGGTCTAAATCATGCCTTTAATCACAGGAGAGAAAGGAAGTGTCAAGAGATGGCTTGAAAGCTTTTCTTTTCATACAGTGGGGGCTGTTTAAGTGTTTCCAGATTCTCTATATTGAAAAAGATAATTGAGTATGAATATCACATATTAAAAGAAAATACCAATCCACCAGGCACTTTCAGACCGTCATTGTTAGAATTATGGATTATATTTTAGGCACAATACCACTGATTAGCCCACAGCTTGATACCTCACTTGCACCTATCAACTAGATTTTCGCTGTCTCTTTAAATAACCTAGCGTTCAATCTAGAGGATGAATGGATTGGAAATGTATGAAGTAGGAAGTAGAAAGTAGGACATTTTGTATTAATAGATAAGACTTGTGTTGCAGCATTCGGATGTGCTTAGGTGAAAAACGGCATGCCAAAACCCTCTCACTGCATTGTCGTATCAGTGTTTCCCACATGCGTTTAGCTCATTTTGATATATAGCCACAGCAGAACGATGGTAATGTATAAAATAAACAGCAATGCATACAGCTGTACTTTGTCATTCTTTCATTATCAGTTCTTGACATGCCAATTCAGAAGGGTGAGATATCCTTGCTAATAAAATTGATACAAATAGCAGCTCATTGTTTTTACTTGTTGACTTATTCTAGTCAGAAATATAGAAAACACGCAGCATCCCATAACTGCTAACTAAAGATATAACCATGTAATGGTATTAGCATGAATAGAACTTCAGAAGCTAGCTAGCTAAGTTGCTAGTGTTAGTGAGGAGCAGGTTGTGATTATTATAATGTACTGTGTGGGCTACTGCTATAATCTAATAATATTAATGACCCAGAATATGAAAAAGCATGCAAAGCAAGTCAGAGATACTGAAATCATATGTGAGCTAGTTTCCTAGCAGGCTAACTGTGTGCTAGTCATGACATGGTAGTGGGATACAATAGATTTTGGATTCTCATGTTTATGAGGCAAAAAAGTATTTAGTCAGCCACTGATTGTGCAAGCTCTCTTACTTAGAAAGGTGAGAGGTCTGTAATTTTCATCATAGGTGCACTTCAACTATGAGAGACAAAATGAGAAAAAAATAAATCCAGGAAATCACATTGTAGAAGAATTTAATTGTAAATTATGGTGGAAAATAAGTATTTGGTCAATAAATTTGGTTCACCTTAATACTTTGTAACATAACCTTTGTTGGCAATGACAGAGGTCAAACGTGTCGTGTAAGTCTTCACCAGGTTGGCACACACTGTAGCTGGTATTTTGGCCCATTCCTCCATGCAGATCTCCTCTAGAGCAGTGATGTTTTGGGGCAACACGGACTTTCAACCTCCACAAATTTTCTATTAGGTTGAGGCCTGGAGACTGGCTAGGCCACTCCAGGACCTTGAAATGCTTTTTCATTTTGACCCCATGGGATGAGATCTTGCGTGGAGCCCCAGATCAAGGGAGATTATCAGTGGTCTTGTATGTCTCCCACAGTTGATTTATTCACACCAACCTGCTTGCCTATTGTAGGTTCACTCTTCCCAGCCTGGTGCAGGTCTACAATTTTCTTCCTGGTGTCCTTCGACAGCTCTTTGGTCTTGGCCATGGTTGAGTTTGGAGTCTGACTCTTTTTTTATACAGATACCGAGGTCAAACAGGTGTTATTAATTCAGGTAACGAGTGGAGGACAGAAGAGCTTCTAAGGAAGAAGTTGTAGGTCTGTGAGAGCCAGAAATCTTGCTTGTTTGTGGGTGACCAAATACTTATTTTCCACCATGATTTACAATTAAATTCTTTAAAAATCCTACAATGTGATTTCATGGATTTTTTTTCTCATTTCGTTTCTCATAGTTGAAGTGTACCTATGATGAAAATTACCAACCTCTGTCGTCTTTCTAAGTCGGAGAACTTGCACAATCCATGGCTGACTAAATACTTTTATGCCCCACTGTATATTTGGCCCCTGCACACAGCAAAAAGGATTAGTTTTCTATCTGTTTGCTACATTTCAAGCACTGTTGTAGTTCCCTCAGGAAATGCAGATCTAGTTTTACATTTGAGTTCTAAGGCAAAATTTAGAATAACAATTTAAAATGTAACATATCATTAATACATATGTGCATTAATCAGAGACTTACTGTACAAGTGATCCAATCTAAGCAATGGGGGGAGTGTTAAGTGTCCAACAGCGGCAGCTTGGCATTCCTGGGTTTGAAAATTCTGATCGCAAGTCCAGTGACTCAACCAGATACCATGCCCAGAGCTGGAAATATCATGGTATATATCTTCCATATTTTGATTTTCTGTGTGTACTAATGTGTGTGTTTGTGTCTTTGTCTGTGTGTGTGCGTAGGACACCAAGCTGAACTGTGTTTTTGGGAACAGGAAGTTCGAGGCTCAGTGGTTAGATGGGCAGTCGGCTGTGAAATGCGTTGGCGTGACTGTAAGGGCAATCACATGGCTCATACCTGTATATGTCGCACTTAATTAAAACAAGTCAATCAGGGATCATCTAGCATTACACACTTAAAACAAAACAAACTTTAGTGATGAAATTACTTTTTTGTTTTGATGTAGCTGAGCACCACAAAGAGGAGCGAGACATTCCGACTCGACCTGCAGCGCAGAGGACAAGATAAATACATAGACAGTCCTAAATCAGTTACAGGTAATTACACGCGCATACATACACACAGATTTAAATGGCGTGTGGGAGGCAAGACACACACACACAAACCTGGAAGCTGTCTATGAGTACTTCTGTATGCTCATGAGTCATTAGCAGACACACACACACACACAGTTTTAAACACAGTTTTCCTCTGTAACTATTCATTGTGTTTCTCAACCTCTCCCTCTCTCTCCGTTTCTTTCTCTCCAGCTCTGTCATGCTCTTTCTCACCCCGTCTCCACCTCGCTCTCTCTTTGTCTGCTCTGAGAAAAGGATAAATTGCTCTTGTCATTTTTTTGTGTGAAAATGCAAATAGCTTTGTATATGCCAGCTAAAGAGCACCAGCGCTTAGAATTCTGCTGTTCCCCATGCTAATTAATTCAAAGTCATGGATATGAGACCCAGACCACTGTCACTTCTCCATAACCTTTTCTCATTTGAGTTCCACTTTCGGTTTTACCAAGAGTCAGGCTAAGGAAAGACTATATATACATAGTATGTATATTAAAGACAGACAGACAGACAGACAGACATACAGATGTAGGTTGGTCGGTCGGTCAGTTGGTTGGTGGGTCGATTGGTCAGTCGGTTGGTTGGTCGGTTATTCGAAAGTTTGAAAGTTTGAAAGAAAGAAGGAAAGAAAGAAGGAAAGAAAGAAAGAAGAGTGAAAGAGAGACACACAAAGAAAGAAGCTGTTTTACTGATAGCTACACAAAAGGCGTATTTGAATGAATGAAGGAAATAAAGAAAAAGATAAAAACAGTAAGAAAGACAGACAGGACAAAAGAAAAAGACAGACAGACATACAGAGGGAGACAAAAAGGCAAACAGACAAAGAATGAAAGAAAGACAGACAGACACACAGAAAAGAAAGAATGAAATGAAAAGAATAGACAGGCAGACAATGGAACAAAAGAAAGAAATAAGGAAATAACTGAAAGAATGAAAGACAAAAAGAACAGACAGACAGACAAAGACAGACAGGCAAATAAATAAATGAAAGGAAAGAAATGAAAGAAAGAAAGAAAATAGAGTGAAAGACGGACACACAAAGAAAGAAGGCGTTTTACTGAAGTCTCTGTTTTACTGATAGCTACACAAAAGGTGTATTTGAATGAATGTAGGAAATAAAGAAAAAGAAAAAAACAATAAGAAAGACAGACAGGACAAAAGAAAAAGACAGACAGACATACAGAGGGAGACAAAAAGGCAAACAGACAAAGAAAGAAAGACAGACAGACACACAGAAAAGAAAGAATGAAAGAAAAAGAACAGACAGGCATATAAATAAACGAAAGGAAAGAAATGAAAGAAAGAACGTCAAACAGAAATAAAGAAAAAATAAGAAAGAAATGATTACACTGATTCATTGTTTTGACAAGGTCAATGGCGAGATGGACTAATTTGGGAAAAGCCCCCTACCTCTCCCTATTTCCCTCCATCTGTCTTTTGAACCCTTGCTCATCTTCTTTCTACCTGGCACCGTCTCACACTTCTATCATCTGTCTCTTAAACTTTCTCTCTCTGCCAAGCCCCTCCATCCCTTTCTCACTCTTCCTACCCCTAATAACCCCTCATCTCTTTCTGGTGCAGTCTTTCTGTTTCTGCTTCTTTTTGCTTTTTCCTGCCCTCACATTTCTCTCGTTCATTCATCTCTCTCGATCCTCTTTCCGTGCAGTGGAGGTGTATAGCTGCAGTGGAGGGGACAGTGACTGCTCTCAGTGCTGGGGGAGGGAACAGCAGGGTCACCTGTGCGCCTGGTGTGATAACAGCTGTCGTCCGAGAGACGATTGCCAGCCAGTCGGAGTGCAGTGTCCTGACCCCACCATTCACAAGGTAAGCCAGACATCCACCAACAACACACATATACACACACACACACACACACATATATATATATATATATACATACACTGACTATGTTTACTAGCAAGAATTTTCATAATTTCTGGAGTACATTCTGATTACATGCTCTAAATGAGCTGTTTATGTGCATTCTATACAGTCTTGAGCAAAGGTTTGGGCATTCCCGGTAAAATTACATTTACTCTTGATTCGCTAAATGAAAAGAGGCTAAACACAACTCATGTGTGGAGCAAACATGACATAATGACATGGCAAAATGTAATGCATAAGTTTTAAAACGAGTATAAAAATAGCTATATACAAAGCTTTGCAGCCTTGGTGGCTCAATGGGTAGAGCCAGCTGCTGGAATTGGCAGCAGCAGAGAGACTGGGTTCAATCCTGGGTGGTGCTTGCAACCTGAAGGTCGAGTATTGCGTTTACAGAAAAATCCCAGTCACTGGGGGTGAGCAGGGTGGTCCTAGTGCCAGGCCTAAGCCCAGATAAATAGGGAGCGTTGCATTAGGAAGAGCATCTGGTTTGATATAAGTGCCAAATCTACTATTCAGTGATCCTCTGTGGTGACCCCTAATGGAAGCAGCTGAAAGAGGATCATCAGCTGTGTCCCAAATTTTGGACGCCTTCCCAGAAGATGTACTGTTTTTTTTATATATGGACCTTTCAGTCTGTTGCTGAGCTGGATTAAGGGAAGAAATGAATGAATTAGTATAGCACATACTGTGTCTACAGTTGTACTTCCTGAACTCAATTTATTCCTGAAGGCACGTCGAGAACCAAAAAGTACAGAGTATTTATGTGCTGTAATGTACATTGAATTAATCCATTCCAGAGCCCCATAGGGGGTCTACTTAAACACCATGAATATCCACTCATCGTCAAAAAAAAATAACGCACCCAGACAGAAATGTCAGATTGCTGCAAAACTTGACATGCAGTTATGTCGCAGGCAGATATGTAAATGATTACAGGTGTGGTCTAATTAGACACTGGGTCTTGCCACAAGAGGCTCTCAGAATCCATTTTTCTGACAGATTGATGACTGCTAGCCCTACCTCTGACACATTTGCCCACAGCTAGGCCTGTAGATCCTCCACACTCATAGTTTGCTGAAGCTGACCTCCCAGCTAGTCACATAAATGCTCGATTGCCGATAAATCTGGCAACTGGGCATATCAAAAGAGTTGAGTTGCAGGAAGAGTTTCAATCTGGTGGAGACATTCCTGGGAAACCCTTGCTTCTTGTGGCCGAGTTTTATCCTGCTGAAAAATGCCAGCTGGAAGCCCTGCCATGAGAGGCAACACATGGCTGCAGGATGTCCTGCACATATCCCTAAACTGTCATATCACTACTAGGGGTGACCGACTGACATATGCAGTGGCTCCCCAGATCATCACACTAGCAGTTGGGGCAGCATGTCGACAACAAATTCAGGATTGAAGCACTCACCCCGATGGATCCATACTCAAACCTGACTGTTGTTGGATCCCAAACAGAACCAGGATTTGTCATAAAAGATGATATGGTCCAGTCTACAGCAGTCCAGGTTTCTCGTTCACGATACAACTGCAAACGAAGGTGACGGTGGTTGGCTGACAATGGCAGGATACGTAATGGGCGCCGATACGAGAAATGTCCTTCTGCTAAGCGCCTGGAAATGGTCCAGACAGAGACAGAGGTGTGCAATGAAGGAGCCACCTGTGGCTGTCAGGGCCGTCCAGACCCTGTTCGCCATGTGTGCATGCCCTCATGGCACCACTGCTCCCAACACGTACTAACAGCTAGGTCAGAACGTGGACAATTCGTGGAAAGACCGTCCTGCTTCTTTCAGTCCAATGACTGTCAACTGGGAAAAATGTGTGAGTGTGTTGTAGAGACTGAGAAATAATCGTATATGATCATTATACCATTGCTAAAACTATAGTGTGTCTAATCTAATGGTGGCCTAAGACTTTTGCACACGACTATATGCATGTATATAGAAAGTCAGGCATTGTTGTGTGAAACGTGGCCTATTAATTAATGCTAACTGCTGCAGTCTGATACAGATTATTTTGACAGTTGCTTAATCTAAAGAGAACACAGCTTCGGGACATTGTAACATGTCTCAGAGCTATTTGTTTTTAAATCTACTTTATTGCCTTAAATATATTGTCAATTAAACACACAGCATATGGACGTGCACATTTAGGGAGAAAGATAAAAATACAGATACAGAGAGAAAGAGAGGAACACAGAGACAGAAGGAGAACGACAAATATAGAGACAGACAGAGATAAACAGTGTGTTTGCAAGAGAGAGGATTAGTGCGTACTTATGTGACTGTGAGATCATCTTGCTTTTAGACTTGTGCTTTCAACATTGTTGCTAAAATAGGCTTTATGTTAACTCAAGAGTGAGAAGATTGTGAAAGGGTGGCTAAAGCATTGTGTCGTTTTCAGTTTTCACCCTCTCAGCTTTGACTAGACGAGTGAAGCCGATGACAAGATAAAAAAAGTGAGGGAAAAAAGTGCTAAACAAATCAATCTGCTCTTGAGCGAATGGGAGGAATTGCTTTACAAGTGCTCGCTCTCTCTCTCTCACTCAGTCTCGCTCTCTCACTGTCTGTATCATTCTGTCGCTCAGTCTCGCATCAGTAGGGAGTGTAAATGAAAAGAATAGCAGTAGGAGAGAAGTGCTCTGGGGATGCATTAGATACACAGCGATAATTACCTACCTGGGAGTGTTAGCAGCCTTTAGTGTGTGTATGTGTGTGTAGCCGAGGTGTTTCTTCTTCGCAGGCTTAAAAATGCACACGTTTTTTTCCCACCTTGTCATCCCTGGATTTTGAAATGACAATTTTTGTATCTAGGCTCAGTGAGCCATAAAAAAAGTTGTAAAACTTTTTAATTTACTTCATACACAGACTATACATCTGTCAATGGCTGGACGCTGAACTGATTACAGCTATTTCCGGGCCTTTAAAACACACGACACACACATACACACAGACGTACACACAAATACAGTCATGGAAGAGATCCGATGCCGAGTTAAGTGATGGCTATCAGCTGTACTGTGTCATGTGTATGTGAACACCAAAGAACAAGAGATGAGAAGAAAGAGAAGGAATAAAAGAATGGAGGAAACCAAAGCTGTCTGTAAATGAACTGTGAATGTAAACAAGTGAGAGAACCAGAGGAGGAAACAGCTGCTGTCTCGAGCTCTCTCTCACTTGAAGATAGGTTTATTGCCGTTGCTGTGTACAGTATAACATAGTTGCCAAAGCACTAGAAACAATTATGCAAAGAATCACAATAATTACCAAAACAGTACAGAAACAATGGCGATTTTGTAAGTAGCCATAGTGTAGTAATTACCGTATTTTTCGGACCATAAAGCGCACCGGATTATAAGACGCAATATCAACGATCGGCTGCTAACGGGTATATTTTCATACATAAAGCGCACCGGGTTATAAGACGCATGAAATGAAACAAAACTCTTAAGTTCCCTCGGAAGCTCAGTTTGGTCTTTACCTGGCTCAGGGGCGTCTTCTTGCTTCGCTTCCTCCACTTCCGTGTCATTGATTCGTTAATGTTGAATTCTCTCGCAGCTGCTCTATGTCCATGTTGTACACTGCGTTGACTGATAGCGTTGTGTTTGAAATCCGCTTCGCGAAAATAAATGAATGAATGCACGTACCCTAATGCTGAAGCACATACCGTAGTTTACTCAGCGATGTTTCCTGACTATGGTGGCCGTGAGCTTCGTAGCTTAACATTTTGCAGATTCTTTATGAGCGGCCGTGTACCATCTAAAACATTTTGCAGAAGGCTCAACCAGAATTAAATTTCATAAAGGCAACCGCATTTAAAAAGGCGCACTGTGTCGATTTTTGAGAAAAATAAAGGATTTTAAGTGCGCCTTATGGTCCGAAAAATACGGTATAGTAATGATACAAATGCCAGATGTGTTAATAGCAAAACTAATAACAGCATTGGTGATGGTATTGGAGGGCGTGATGTAGATAGCAGGCACTTTTGAGTGGGGAAGGAGTTGGGGTTGTGAGGTGGGATCAGGGTGGTAGAATTACAGTCATATCTCAGCACTTGACCATCTCAGAACTCAACAAATAATGCCCTGAGATTGTCAATGGACTAAGCATTTTGTTATTGTTTTTCACTTCCAATACATTGCTCAATAAATGACATGAGAATTTCAGCACTTGAAATACATTAATCAATAAATTATATGAGGATTTCCACACTATATTATAATGCAGGCTTTGTGTTAATGATTTGCCCAACTATAGGTTAATGTAAGTGTTTTAAGCATGTTTAAGGTTCCGTTATGATATATACAATATAGGCTTTGTTAAACTCCTCGGCTCATGATACATTCAACTTATGATGGATTAGGAATGCAACCCCATTGTAAATCAGGGAGCACCTGTACAATACAACTCCATTCATGCATATAATGGCTTATACAGTGTGGATTTCCTGGGGGTTCGAAATGGATTCATTCAATGTACATTATTCCTGTTGGTACAGAGGTACTACTGTACTTTAAAATGAGTAGTGACAAAATGACAACGCTAGTAACAAAAGCAGTTAACAAACTTGACTATGGAGCAGAGGCTGGAGGGTGGAGTTGTTGGTTAGGAGTGGGGGCAGAGGGTGGTTTGTTGAAGACGGGTCATATTTAGTGGGATTGTGGAGTAGGAGTTGGGAATGGAAGTAGGAATATGTGAGGAATGTCCTTTTGAGTGAGGTTGTGGGGAAGTGGGGTGGGAGCAGGAAGCTAGAAATGTATTTGAAGGAATGTAATAATGAAACTATGCTCTAATATGATTAGGGACAAATTGACAACACTAGCAACAACAGTGGACTGTGGTGGCACTGCAGTTAAGATACTGGACTATGGCCCTGAACGTCTGGGGTTCAAGCCCCAGCGCTGCCAATGTTGGGCCCTTAAGCAAGGCCCATAACTGTCAGTTGCTTGGATTGTACATTGTAGGGCTGTTTGTGTTTAGATGGGGTGGCCTCAATTTGTTAGTCGAAATGCAACCACAAGGCTCACACATCTAAAACACACACGCAAACCACATTACCAGAACTCACAAAGTAAGTTTGACTCTCGTGTGTTACAGTGTAATTGAGGTCCGTTGGTTAAGCTTTTTGGTTTCGGTGTACGGGGTGTGTTAAACTTTGACCACTAACCCCTAACTTTCTGGTGGGATTTTTTTTATTTAGATCAGTCCTCTCAGTGGCCCCCTGCGTGGAGGAACCTTACTGACGGTGCAGGGGAGGAACCTGGGACGCAGTAGTCATGAGGTGGAGGTTTCAATCGGGGACGTACCCTGCTTACCACAGCATTACACTGTTTCAGTCGAGTGAGTATAAAAAGAGTGCACAAACATTTGAAACATTTTATATTATATTTATCTATATGGCAGATGCTAAAAGAACTGTAGGAGCTGTAGGATAAGATTTACACCAGTTATTTATATGCATGGGTTGATTTCACAAAAAAGTAATAGTCACACTATCCAAATTATGTGTTGAGTCTTTAAACCCTTAATCTGCAATGTCATAACTTTTATTTCTTAACTCCATTTATTCAGTGGTTGTTATGTAGGTAGTCGTTGTTCGTTTTATATTGTATGGTTTAGCACTGAAAGAAACATGCCGAGAGACAGTAGAGAAGATACACGTTAGTACATGTGATGAACAAATCCTGTTCAATAAAGAGGCAATGGAAATGGGCCAATGGAAAAGCCAGTGGAAATGGGAAAACAGCAGTTCCTGAGAACGTGTGGTGTGATCACAAAGAGCAGGAACAAACACCTGGCAATATACTTCCATATCTATACATAAAGTCGACATCAAATAGGGTATGAAGTAATAGTGTGCTATGTGCCCGAGGGCTCACCACTTTGTATGGTATTTTCCAAATAAAACTACTCTGTGAGTACTATACAAAAAGAAACCACCCACCTACATCATAGAAATACATTCACTAGCCACTTTATTAGATACACCTTGCTTGTACCAGGTTGTACTCCCTTTTGAGTTAAGAACTGGCATAGATTCAGCAAGGTACTGGAAACATTCCTCTGAGATTTTGATACTGACGTGATAGCATCACACAGTTGCTGCAGTTTTGTCGGCTGCACATCCATGATGCGAATCTCCCGTTCCCACACGTCCCAAAAGTGCTCTATTGGATTGAGATCTGGTGACTGTTGGAGCCCATTTAAGTACTGTGAAACTCATTGTCTTATGTTTCCAGTAAACCAGTTTTAGATTTGATTTGAAACTTTGTGACATGGGCATGGTAGGCATGTTAGCTTGCTGGGAAACAGAGATGATACTCTGCGGTCATTAGGGGGGGATGGACATGGCAGGAAACAATACTAGGGTAGGCTGTGGGCTGTTTAAATAATGCTAGCTGGTATTAAGGGGCTCAGAGTGGCTTAAGAAAATATTCTCCACAAAAAATACACTTCACCTCCGCACTGGGGACCTGTTGGTGTTACATCCCATGGCAGGATGACTCCATGTTGTTTACACCAAAATTCTGAACCATTACCACCTGATTTTCAGAGGAAGAAAAGAAGGAAATCAAGATCACCCCCGGCAAGTCTTTTTCTTTCCAATTTTTGTGTCCAAATTTTGGTGAGCTGCGTTGCAAATAGTTCACCTTCAGTTGCTGTTCATTTAGCTGACCAGAGTGGAACCCCTGATGTGGTCTTTTGCTGCTGTAAGCCCAATTCTGCTTTCCAAGGATTGATTGTGTTGTGCATTCAGAGGAGCTTCTATTGCATTACCACCAGTGTGTTCATGAGTGGTTCACTCTTAAATCAAACTTTCTTTCCCATTTCTGGATGCCAGGTGAACTGCAGCAGGTTGTGTTCTTGAACCATGTCTGCATGCCTAATGCATGAGTTATTGCCAGTGTGATTGGGCTGATTAGATATAAACACAAACCCAGCTGAGGCTAATAAAGTGGCTGCGTAAGTGCATGTTAAAAGTAGGTAACAACAATGCTTTGGCAGTTGTTTTTCTGTATAAACACAAATCTCAACAGTAAACACACATCTAAGATTCAAAAATGTTATATTTCAACATGAGGCTATAAATGTTTTAATTATAAAACACATTGCCCAGGTAATGTTTTAGTTCACAATACAGTATTAACATAGTAAAAAATTAATTCAAAGGGCCTCACAACCTAAATGAAAAGGGAAAACTTCAGACAACACGTGTGTAATTAATGTCTGCCTGCCTCCATGCTGCCTTTTTACAAGAGTTTCTTTATACAGGTTGTTCCATTCCATTTATAGGATACACCTAAATAAAAAGGGAATGGTTGGTGATATCCAACTTTCCGGTTTGTGGCACATTTAGTATATGGGAGGGGGAAAACTTTCAAAAGGGGTGTTGACCATGGTGGCCATTTGAAAAGCGACCAATTTGGATCCAACTTTATATTCACTGGGAAAGAGGATAATGTACACATCAAAACTTATTGAGAAATTTCACAAGAAATTTGCTTGGTCTGCTTGGGTTTTTAAGCGGGGGGCCCGGAAACTTTATTCTTTCATGAGTTATTTACAAGTTTATGACCACTTTAAAATGTGTTCCAAAGTGGGCTGCCCATTGTGTGGATGTAATTTGCAACCTTTTCTCCCACTCTTGGAACAACTGATAGCAAACACCCGCAGAAGGGAAAAAATCGCTAGCACAGGCTTCCAGTATGTTTTGTTTCAGATGCTGCACATTCTCGTATCGTCACCGCATAGCTAGTTGGCCTTCAGATGAACCCCAAGATAAAAGTCTTAAGGGGGTTCAGGATCGATGAAGGGCGAGAAGCATTTCTTTGCAGTGTTGCTGTCAGTTTGTGTTCCAAGAGTGGGAGAAGACATGAAAGAATAAAGTTCCATTAAAACCAAGCACACCATTGTTTTTCTTGTGAAATTCTCAATAAGTTTGATGTGTTACATGACCCTCTTCCCATTGGAAATAATAAAGTTGGGTCCAAAATGGCCGACTTCAAAATGGCCGCCATGGTCAACACCCATCTTGAAAAGTTTCCCCCCTCCCATATACAAATGTGCCACAAACAGGAAGTTGATATCACCAACCATTCCCATTTTATTTAGGTGTATCCATATAAATGGCCCACCCTGCACTATAAACTAATGTGATCATTCCTTGGATCGTAGTTTAAACATTGTGACATTATGCTTTACATTCACTAGGCAGCTCCATATTGTTGTGTTTGCACAGCTGCCTGTAGGTGAATACAGGTGTAATTTACTACTCCATTAAGTTACTACTGTTAGTGTGTGCAAGTTAAGCAAACACACTTGCATGCACCTAGCTTAAGGTGCTCAGTGCTGGTTTGTTTGTTCAGGTGTCTGCTACTCTTTGATGATTAACAGGAAAATGCACTTATTTAAATGGTAAGAGCAGCTGTTTTAGTTTTCTTTGCTAGGCTGTGTTTAGCACAAATCCAGTTTTAGCACAAATCCAGTTTTACCTGTATGTATAAGGGATTTTTATGAGGTTTTTTTAGCATGTTTTACTGTCGTTATGTTGACAACTTGGAAAAAATAGCTATGCAGCAAAATCTACGTATCTGTTCTTTAGAGCTGCCAGTCAGCCCGCAGTGTTATTGATCTCTGTATGGTATTATTTTTCTAGTAATTTATTTGCAATGATGAATAGATGTGCAACTCTGATGTTATTTATTATTGTACAGTACTGTGCAAAAGTCCTAGGCCACCATTAGAATACATTTACCATTGTGTAATGACTATATATAATTATTTCTCAGTTTCTTTATTACAATACAACCAAAAAATATAGGGATTTTGTATGCAGTATTAAAAAAGTACAAAAACTAGGCTACAGTGGCAAGTATTTAGTGTGACCTCTACTTACACTTGAGCAATAGCAGCATTTGGAGGTTCATCGGTTTGCCGAAGTTGATCTTCTACAGTTCGAAGAAGGTTGATCAGGAATGGTCTTTTTGGAAACCACTTTTCCGTAAGGGAAACAGGGTGTAAAGGCTAAGATAGGCTAAAGCTCACAAAGATTGGAATAAAGATCAGTGGAAAAGAGTACTATGTAGTGGTGAATTTAAATTTTTGGGTCCAATCGTCGGACCAGTATGTTACTTGTTGTCATTTATACCATTGGCTAAAACAAACCAAATGTAAAATGGTGGGACCTAAGACGCTGAATAGTTACAGTATATCATCTGTTATGCTCATGTCATTTTGATATTATATGACTTCTGTTCATTCAACGGGGTTTTCCTTTCAGTGGCAGTATTTTCATCCCCTTCAGAAATATTACTAATGTACGTGGATGTTTGAAGTTCTTGAAACCCTTTAGATATGTTTTCCATTATTTACAAAAAGGAAATGGGGTCTATAAATTCAGAGTTTTAAAAATCAGATTTTCACACCAATTCCTTAAAAAGTACAATTAAACAAAAAGAGACAAAAATATTGTATTAGGTCTTTTAATTAATTGAGGGGGAAATTTCTCCCCAATACACATACTTGATGGCAAGGTATGTGAACCTTGCTTTCAGTATCTGGTGTTTGTGACCCCCCCTGTTGCAGCCAAAATTAATAACTGCAACTAACAACGTTTTCCTGTAAAAGTGATCAGTCTGGCACACTGGCTTGGAGGAATATTAGTCATTTCCTCCGTACAGAAAAACCAGCTTCAGGCAGCTCTGGGATGTGGTGGGTTTTCCTCACATTAAACTGCTCGTTCAGGTCCTTCCACAACATTTAGATTGGATTAAGGTCAGGACGTTGGACTGGCCGTTCCTTCCAAAACATGAACTTTATTCTTCTTTAACAATTCTTTGGTAGAACGACTCGGATTCGGTTCATCTTGAGATTTTTGCCCAGATAAAAACAAAAGCAAAACAGGCCCAAACCATGATACTACCACTATTATGTTTCACAGATGGGTTGGGATTTCTACACTGGAATGCATTGTTTTTCTTTCTCCAGTCAAAATGCTTCTCATTCAAACCAGATAGTTCTATTTTGGCATTATCTGGCCGCAAAATGTTTTGCCAGTAGCCTTCTGGCTTGTTCACAGCTTTTCTGCTGGAGTTTTTAAACACCTCAGTGTCACTGCTGGACTGAGAATAATCCACCAACCAAAAATATCCAGTCACCAGCATCCTGTGGGCAGCATCTTTTGACCACCAAGTGGTTTTCGGGGAATTGAGAGAATTAGAGGAAGTGTTAGAGGATGATGAATACAAACTGTGCAGCAACAGACCGGCTAATATCTCTGAGTTTACATCTACAGGGTGTAAGTAAGTAAGTAAATGTGCCTAATATAGTGGGCAGTGTGGTGGGCACAGTGCTTTAAAAAGTTCCAGCAGCATTGCTCTGTGGACATATGGTAAAATGGAAAAAGAGTGTACAATCAAGGGTTTGGTTTGAATGTTATTCAGAGCATATAAATGTCAGTAGATGGAATTTGCTTATTATTTATTCAGTCGCCTTCTGTACACAATGTACAGTGGTGCTTGAAAGTTTGTGAACCCTTTAGAATTTTCTATATATCTTGTCTCATTTGTTGAACTGGGTTCTCTTTATCTACGTTTAGGACTTGTGTGAAAATTGATGACGATTTAGGTCATATTTATGCAGAAATCTAGAAAATTCTAAAGGGTTCACAAACTTTCAAGCACCACTGTACTTGCCACTGTAACTATAGAAGCTTTTAATACTGCGTCCAAATGTATTGTATTTTATGGTTGTATTCTAAAAGAGACTGAGAAATAATTATATATGGTTGTTATACTATTGCTAAAACAATGGTATATCTAATCTAATGGTGGCCAAAGACTTCTGCACAGTACTGTATGTCGATGTGGAAGCGTTCAAGTGTCATGGTATTGTTTGCACCATATTACCCAATCATATTTTAAGTGTAATTCACCAGCAGATTGTTCTTGTATTTGGTATTTTATGTTTCATCAGTCATATTTGGCAATAAAGGAGTAGCCATTGTAATTCTACACAGAAGTAGCGTATATGAAACTATTTAAGTTGGTTTGATTAGAAGTAGTCCTAAAGCATTCAGGTTAGATTACACTTTTTAAATGACTTCAAGCACTACATTACTGATTACATCTCATCCGTGTAATTTGTAATCAGTGCCAGATTACATTTCCTCACTAAACTACCCAGGGCTTTTAATAATGCATGTGGATCGCACATGTTATCTTATTGATCTTGGAACTGCAGATGCCGGACATTTCGGGCCAGAACACCGTTTCATGACAAACGCGGGTCAGTTAGAATGCGACCATGAAACATCAAGCCAGAAGGAACAACAGGGCATAAAATGGGAGTGTGAACATAGCCTGTTTCTCTAAAGTCATATGACAATCATTCATGAGCACTCTGACAGTTTGCCTGAAGGACCACACCATTCAGGGAATCAGATTTCACTCTTAAGATGAGGTCACCCCTTAAGTAGCTTTGAGATTGGCAGTGCCGCTCAGGGAGCCGTAGCCACTGTGGTATTGTGGTGTTTCCATACAGCAGGGATCCCACGTTCGCAGTCATAACACCCACTCACACAGTGACTCACACACACACCTGGGAGTATGAACGATATCCATTTCATGTTACAGGTTGGATTTACCCCAACTGTGTTTCTGAATAAACGATGAAGGAAATTTGAGAACCTCGATTGCTATTCTGAGCAAAAACAGCCACCGAAAACCAGCGCACACATCCACACATCATTACAGCTGACCTGTAGTTTAATTTTTTCCAGCTTCCTCATCGGTATATTTGCATGTGCATGTGGGTTTCCCCTGTGGGGGTGCTTCTTCCTGTCAATCAGCAAGGTATGGTTACCACCTAAGCAAATACAGAAGCACCGCACACCTGTGTGTAAGTGTATGTGTGCACCTAACAATAGTCGAGGTGCCCTGGTGGATTACTAAATTACACCGCCATTCACCTTCTTGCAGCTGTGTAAATGTGTGTACACACACACACACACACACACACACACACACCGCTCAGTGCAGTTCGGACAGATGTCATTGAACCTTAATTAGTATCAATTTCAGGGTGTTAAAACAAATACTCTTGTCCCCTCTTTACTCGTCCCACGTGCATTCGTGTCCACGCGTGTGTGTACTCATGGCAAACATATTGTATATATGTTGCTTATACGTGAGAAAATGAAAGAGAAACAGATTAACATTATTAAAGGAAGAAGAATTTTAGAACCTTAAAAGCCTCTTTTACCAAATATTACTTGTATCCATCAACACCAAGTCAAGTAAAATTTATTTATATAGTGCTATTTACAACTCCAATGCAGCTTTACAAATACATAGGCCGACAGTCTTAACTGAGCAAGCCTAGGGTGACAGTGGCAAGGAAAAACTCAACCTGCTTGGGCAGCCTAGATTTTATATGTAAGATTAAACTTAGTTTCCTAAATAATAAGTTTATAGTAATAGTAGCAATAAACAGAAGTGATAAAAAAATAAAAAGAGTGAACATATTTAAAGAAAATGTAATAACTAAAATACAGTGGGGCAAAAAAGTATCTAGTCAACCACTGATTCTGCAAGTTCTCCAACTTAGAAAGATCAGAAGGGTCTGTAATTTTCATCATAGGAGAGACAAAATGAGACAAGAAATCCAGGAAATCACATTGTAGGATTTTTAAAGAATTTAATTGTAAATCATGGTGGAAAATAAGTATTTGGTCACCCACAAACAAGCAAGATTTCTGGCTCTCACAGACCTGTAACATCTTCTTTAAGAAGCTCTTCTGTCCTCCACTCGTTACCTGTATTAATGGCCCTGTTTGACCTCATTATCTGTATAAAAGACACCTGTTCACAGTCTTAAACAGTCAGACTCCAAACTCAACCATGGAAAAGACCAAAGAGCTGTCGAAGTACACCAGGAAGAAAATTGTAGAAATGCAGCAGGCTGGGAAGAGTGAATCTACAATAGGCAAGCAGGTTGGTGTGAATAAATCAACTGTGGGAGCAATTGTAAGACATACAAGACCATTGATAATCTCCCTTGATCTGGGGCTCCACGCAAGATCTCATCCCGTGGGGTCAAAATGGTCATGAGAACAGAACTACACAGAGGGACTTGATGAATGACCTACAGAGACCTGGGACCAAAGTAACAAAGGCTACCATCAGTAACACACTACGCCGAGAGGGACTCAGATCCTGCAGTGCCAGGCGTGCCCCCCTGCTTAAACCAGTACATGTCCAGGCTCGTCTGAAATTTGCCAGAGAGCATATGGATGATCCAGAAGAGGATTGGGAGAATATCATGTGGTCAGATGAAACCAAAATAGAACTTTTTGGGTGGTAAAACTCAACTCCCCCGCCGTGGTTTTTTATGGAGGAAGAAGAAATTCTGTGTTGCGCCATAAATAACCTACTGACTGGTGAAAGCAATTGGGGGTAAAAACTCAACTCGCGTGTGTTTGTTGGATGTTTGGAGGAAGAAGAATTCTGTGTTGTGCCATACCTACTGTGAAGCATGGGGGTGAAAATGGGGGTGAAAGTCCGTGTTGCCCCAAAACATCACTGCTCTAGAGGAGATCTGCATGGAGGAATAGGCCAAAATACCAGCTACAGTGTGTGCCAACCTGGTGAAGACTTACAGGAAACGTTTGACCTCTGTCATTGCCAACAAAGGTTATGTTACAAAGCATTGAGTTGAACCAAATTTATTGACCAAATACTTATTTTCCACCATAATTTACAATTAAATTCTTTAAAAATCCTACAATGTGATTTCCTGGATTTTTTTTTCTCATTTTGTCTCTCATAGTTGAAGTGTACCTATGATGAAAATTACAGACCTCTTTCGTCTTTCTAAGTAGGAGAGCTTGCACAATCAGTGGCTGACTAAATACTTTTTTGCCCCACTGTATATATTATATAAAACATATAGAATATTAGTGAGTACAGGCAGTACTTAACCCAGAAAACAGAGTTACTCAGTGGGAAAGTTTTGGTGGTATGGCATGCTCAGTCAACCGGAGGAGGGGAGGGGGCATAATCACCCTCTGATGTGGTCTGAGCAACAGTTTGAAGACTGAAACTGAAGACATATCAGCACCTTATTATTCAGTGTTTGGAGGAATGTAGCATAAAACTGATTCACGCAATCAGTTGTTCTTTGGACTCACAGTGAACACACAGATCTTATAAAACTTACATCAAAGGGGATATTGCATTGACAGAATCCCAGAATGTGGGACTATTTGGCTGGCCAGCAGAAAACTTCATGTGGGAACAACAGGGTAAAAGCTTATCTAACTGCACACATTTTCCAAATGGAGTTGTCATCTTTATTTATATCCTTCATCTTTTGTGTGTTTCAGTTTACTGTTCATGAGCTGGATCTGAACCAAGCTCTTGTCTTTGTATGAAAGTAGAGACAGATGGAAGAAAGGCAACTTTGTGCAATTTGTGACCATAAGAAACTCACAAATAAATATTTACCAGTAAAGAAACTTGAACCCTGATATGTTAGCAGCTAGGAACACTGAGTCAATTCTACTGCCGGTAAACAGACCCAAAATACAATCTGGTGAAGGAACTTATGAGACCTTAAATGGGATACTAACATGCTACATATGTTGAAACTCAAAGTGTAATTACATGATAAAAAGTAGTGATTCTGTAATCTAGCTACTGGGAAATGTAATTAAAATGATCACTTCTGTAGTTACACAATCCCAAACCAGAAAAAGTTGGAACCGTATGGAAAATGCAAATAAAAAATATATGGAGTGGTCTTTACATTTCATCTGACTTTTATTTCATTGCAGACAGTATGATCCCAAGATATTTCATGTTTTTTTCTGATAAACTTCATTTCATTTGTTAATAAACGTCCATTCCTGAAATTCAGGCCTGCAACACATTCCAAAAAAAGTTGGGATGGGGAAAATTAGGGCTAGTAATGAGGTAAAAAAAACTAAATAGGTAATGTCAACAAGTGATTATAATCATGATTTGGTACAAAATCAGTATCCACGAAAGGCTGAGTCTTTGAGGAGTAAAGAAGGACAGAGGATCTCCAGTTTATCAACGAGTGTGTAAGAAAATTTAACTCATTACTTTTTTGGAATGTGTTGCAGGCCTGAAATGCAGGAATGGGTGTTTTCTTAACAAATGAAATGAAGTTGACCAGAATAAAACATTAAATATATTGGGTTCATACTATCTCTAATGAAATAAAAGTCAAAGGAAATGTAAGGAACACTGCATATATTTTTATTTGGATTTTCCATTTGGGGTTGTAACTGCACTGCTTATAGATACTCAAAGTGTGATTCATGTTAGCCAGTGATTATGGAAGCATGCTCTTTGTAATGTGTGTGGTCTTGCTTTAGGGTAAAACATCATGCTTTATGTTAAGTCCTGGAGAAATGTAATCCTCACCAATCACAAGACTGGTGTTGGATGGTCTTCAATAGTCTTTAACAAAACTGCATTCACACATGCGTCGGAGCAAAAGTTACCATACTAACCCAGGAAAAAAATGTACTGTGAATATTCATAGTAAAAAAACTGTGAATTGCTTGACAGTTTTTTAATGTGAAACTGTCACAGTTTGAACCATGAAGTTTCACAGTTATACTATGAATTTTTGATGGTAATTTGGACCACTTCATGGCTCTACTGTGAAATTTCATAGTACAAACTGTAAAAAAAAACTTGGTGGAACTATGAACTGACCATGGGAAAGTATTTCACAGGTTGTACTATGAATTTTGGTGTAATTTGGCACTTCATGGCTCTTAACTGTCAAAATTGTTACCAGTTACATTTTTCCTGGGAAGCTCTTCCCACGTTCTGTAATACCAGTAGGTTGTATTTTTGTAATGCAGGGTTGGTTTAAATAACAATGACCTCCTAGCGTGTGCCATTGTGTATACTTCTGAACAATTTGTGTAAAGAAAGGTACATGCTCATTCTCAGATCAGTCTGAATGGCAAATTCTGAGCAGTGAGATCATATGTTGTCAAAATGTTCTTGGTTTCATATAACAGATATTTGCAATATATTACACTAAATACCATGTTACATTCAACATGTGGTTGAACTGAAGCTTAAGTGGCAAAATGTGTATTTTGTTTTGTTCTACAGGTTTGTGTGTGAGACTAGTCCGTCACTGAAAGAATACAAGGACAGGGTTGAAGTGAGAGTTAACAAACATGCAATGGGTTATTCAAAAGACACCTTCTCCTATGTGGTAAGTGCTCTCTCTCTCTCTTTCTCTCTCTCTCTCTCTCTCTCTCTCTCTCTCTCTCCATAATGAAAACACAAAGCTACCACCTCTTTACTGTGCAATGCTATTGATCTCCAATATTGTTCAACACTGTGACTCATAATGCTGCCACTGAAACCATAAACTGCATCCAATGTTATGTACTATATAGTTCTTTTTTCACATTTTAACTTTTGGGAGGGTTTGAGGTGGGAATATTAAGGGTACAGGCTGTCCGGCCTTTATCCCCGAGAGCACAGGACGCAGCCATAAGTGCACCCTGAAAAGTCCTTCACAAACTACTTAGTATTATGACATTAGATACAGTCCCCTCCACAATTATTGGCATTTCTAGAGATGAGTGAAAAGAGGCATAATTGTTATAAGAGCAAACAGATTTTGATTTAAAATCTGATGTTGTTTCATGGATTCCTTGATGCCATGTACCCAAATGAAGGCCATTGGAGTAAAACTGCACTATGAAATCACAGTTACTCCATACTTAAGATTGGGCATTAGTGTTGTAGTACTCAAGTCCGGTTTTGGGCTGGAGACCATAAACGTGCGGTCTCGGTCTCGTCTCAAACTAATTTGGACTCGATCTTGTCTCGGTCTCGGGGTAAGGTGGACTCAGAAATTGTTGTCTAATACGTCTGTCTGAGGTAACATTAATTATAAACGTATTTTCTGTTGTTATTGAATATCAGCAATCCATTCAAAAAGAATAAATCAGTCTTTCTCTACAAGCCTTAATTCTTAATGATGTTATATAGTGTATAATGAAGATAACGTGAATTACAAACTAATTAAGTTTTTCCATTTTCCTCTTTTTATTCTTGTGTGGTTAAAAAAAATCTAAATCTGGTCTCTGGCTCTGCTACTCTCGGTCTTGGTCTTGACTTGAACTCAACAACTAAAAGTCTTGGTCTTGACTCGGACTCGATGTGTCCCGGCCTTGGTCTCGATCTGGACTCGGGTCTAAGAGTCTTGACTACCACACTAGCGGCATCAGGCTCTTTTCAGTGTAGTCATGCTTCTTTATACACCAAACCCACTTTGAGTGTTTGTTGCCATGAAGCTTAATTTCCATTTCATCTGACCATTGAAAACAGTTCCTGTCAAAGTACCAGTAGCACTTAACAAACTCCAGGCGCTTCCATTTATTGTTAAATGACAGAAAAGGTTTTTTTCATGGCAAGTCATGGCAAGACAAATAATGTGTTGGCATTGAGGTGGTCTCTGATAGTAGTTTTGGAGACTTGGTGACCCCAAGATGTGTAACTCTCCAACGATGATCCCTAGGGGTTTGTCTCTCTTACCACCCTCCTCACTGTTAACTTAAGTCCTCATTCAGGCAAGTAAATTCTGCTGAAATTCTGCCCTAACTGTATACATGGACATATTTGGGTGCCTTTTAATTACTTATAGAGATCAACACTCTTTTGTCTTGTTTAAATTATGTTTTATTAGATTTTCCATGTTGAAGAACGACTAAGAAAATTAGAGCTCTGTATCACCTCATATTCACAAGTATAACAGGAAGTCATGGGTGTTATTAGAACCTCTGATTACTTGAAAAAGTACATTTCTTATAAACCTTTTCACTCATATATACCAGTGTTGGCAATAATTGTAGAAGGGACTGCAGTAAGGCATTTAGTCATTTGGAATGCCATGCATTGTTATGCAAGTTTGGGCACTCCTGGTCATCGTTAGTAGATTTTCATTTTCCAAATTCAAAGAAGTTAACCAGTTTTAATGAACCCCTAACCTGCAAAGTTCTAGTAATAAACTAGTGGATCATCTGGAAGGTTGGCCAAATTGTAGAAGACAGCTAATTGTTTTTTCTATATGTTAAAATGTGTGATAAGACCGCACCAACCTCATCGCATCACAGCAGCAGCATGAAAGCCATTCACACATCTTTGATAACCAATCACTGTTCATGTGATTCAAGGTTCTATATTAACACCCCTAGTGTCAGTGTCATCACCAAAACATCTCACGTTATGTTCTTCTCTACTTTATTTCCTTCAAGTCTCTCTCCCTCTCTCTCTCGCCCTGTTTCACTCTGCATGTGTTTAGCGTACCGTGTGAGAGCTTCCAGTGTGCGTGTTGAACGCTAGCAGATGCTGATTATATTCAGGCATGTTGGAAATATCGTCCGACAGAAACACATCAGTGTGTGACGGAGGCAGGGAAACACAGAGCGTTTTTGTCATCCACTAGCCCGTGCCAGCGAAAACAGTGACCTCAAACCTCATCGGTTCCCATGTAACCTGCGGAAATTCCCACAGTGCTCACAGCTGATTCCAGGTCAGTTCGACTGCACTGGCTTTCGTCAGTGTGGTTGGAACTTGGTCTGACCCTGGATCAGTGCAGAGTGAGTTTTGTTCTTGGATAATGGAGGGAGAAGGATTTGCTATGGTACTGCTGTGCTGGAATGTCTTGACTTTTCAAATGTGGGCATGCGGTTTGTGAGTCATCAAGAACTTGCTGGTTGTGCAAAAAATGGTGTTTGTGTGCGTTTTGCGATGTACATGTAATAACCTAACACGTGATGAACGAAACAGAACTCGTGATTAGCAGAACCTGTGATTATACACATATTGGGTAATGCTTCGTGACAGCAGGACGATAGAGAGAACAAGAGATGAGCATGGAGAGAGAACAACACACACAAACACACACACACAGGCAAAAGTAAGAGGATATGAGCCTCCAAACCTCCTTCCTCAATCCTCAAACACTCTCCTAAGTTCAGGAAACATCTGCCTTAGTGCCCCCCCTGACTCCAACCAAACACAAATACACTAACACACTTCAGGACTTGTACATCTTTTACCTTGGGTTTGTTTTTATATCCTTAAAATGACCTAAGCTTTCACATTCAGACACACACACACACACAAATACACATAGACAATCGAGTAGAAAGTCCCCTACTTGAGCCCCCAAGCACTCGACCTCACACGACCCCCCCCCCAGTGCTTAAGTACACACACACACACACACACACACACACACACACACACAGGAAGTGATGTCTTACGTCTATTTGCTTGTCCAACTTATTTTTTGGTTTTGAATAGGCCCTGTTTGTGTCTGTTTGTCATAGAGCTGACTTGTTCTATTTAACATTTTGTGCTTGTGTGCGTGTGTGTGTATATATACCTTCCAAATGTCCTCCCACTGATAGGAAAACCTGGCAATTTTGACATGTTTTGACTGTTTTTAAAGCAAAAGCTTTTTGAAAAACCAAAAGATTTTGCTTTAGGCTATTGAGGTTTAGGTTAGGGTTAGGCGTAGGTGTTGGTATAGCATTAATTAGCTACGGTATTCATTATGTCATTGGAAATTCCTCGCAAGGGTAGTGAGACAATGTGTGTGTCTGTGTGTGCATTGTCTTCCTATACTTGTGAGGACCAAATTTCCTCAGAACGATAGGAAAACCTGTCAGTTTTTACTTCTTTAATTGCTTCTTTCTTTTTTTTTTCTTCTTCAAAACGACAACTTTTATTTGAAAAACCAAAAGCTTTTGCTTTAGGTTACTGAGGTTCAGGTTCGGGTTAGACCAAATGTCCTCACAATGATAGGAAAACCTGGCAATTTTGACTTGTTTTAGCTAGGATTTGCTAGTCCTCACTTTTTAATAGCTTTTTTTTTTAAACAGGAACTTTTATTCGAAAAACCAAAAGCCTTTGCTTTAGGTTACTAATGTTAAGGTTAGGGTTAGTTGTTGGTTGGTGTAGTGGGAAGGTCCATTTACAGCATTTAGCAGACGCCCTTATCCAGAGCGACGTACAATTGATACAATCTTACAATCCAAGCAATTGTGGGTTAAGGGCCTTGCTCAAGGACCCAACAGTGGCAGCTTGGCAGACGGGGGATTTGAACCCTGGACCTTCTGGTCCACAGTCCAGTACCTTAACTGCTGGGCTACCACAGTCCCACAAGGTTTCACAAGGATAGCGAGATGAGTGTGAGTACTTGCTTTTTTTTAACAAAAACATTAACTTTTATTTGAAAAACTTTTTATTTGGGCTTTTTCTTTAAGTTATTAAGGTTAGGGTTAGGTGTAGGGGTTGGTGTAGCATTAAATAGCTATAGTATTCATTATATCATTGGAAAGTCCTCACAAGGATAGGGAGACAATGTGTGTGTCCTTACAATGATAGGAAAATCTGGAATTTTGGCTAGTGATTGTTTTTCCGATCCTCACTTCTGTAACTGCTTTTTTTTTTTTTTTTTTACAAAAATGTCAAGTTTTATTTGAAAACACAAAGAGCCAAAAGACGTGCTTTAGGTTACTGAGGTTAAGGCTAGGTGTAGGTGTAGCATTAATTAGCTGCAGTAGTCCTTCATTGTCATTCATGTCAATGGAAAGTCATGAGGATAGCAAGACAAATGCGTGTGTGTGTGTGTGTGTGTGTGTGTGTGTGTGGTATTTGACCGCTTACAATCTTGGCATTAGATCTCCATGATTGATGAGATCTCACATTGATTTTAAACAACAGGCAAAACCCAGCAGGGGTGATTGAAAATATATTCTTTCTTTATTTGATTAAAGTGATGTCTTTAAACACATTCTCACACAGAGACACTCACACAGAGAAGACTTATTTCTGCAGTATGGTTTCTTCTTTGTGAGACATGATACTGTGCGGAACCTACAAATGATTAAAAAAAATCCCTGCTCCTGGAATTTGATTTGATCTTCCTTTCATCTTATTTGTTCATTTATCCTATTCACCCGTGATGCAGGAGCCGATGCTGGATGATCTGACGCCCAGGCAAGGCCCTATTGCTGGTGGAACCAGACTCACCATTAGAGGTGCATCACTCAAGGCTGGTTCTACAGTTAAAGTGAAGGTTAATTCCTCTGAGGACTGCAAAATTGACAGGTCAGTCGGTACCTGTGTTGATGGAAAGAAGGAAGTGTGTTAGCTACTATGATGCAATGCTTTGTTATTGTTTATTTGTTAACGTGGCAATCAGCATCAATGGCTGTTCATGACGGGAGCAAGGTTACATTGATACTAGTTATTACATATTCTTACTGGGCCAATTTAGAGCGACCAGTTAATCGAATGCATGTCTTTGGAATGTGGAGGAAACCAGAGTACCCAGAGTAAACCCATACAGACATGGGGTGGACATGCAAACTCCACACAGGCAGAGTCCAAGGTCAGGATCGAAACAGGGATCCTACTGCTGGTGTGAATGCTGGTGTGAATTCAAACCAAAAAAGGCCCTGGAACGAATGTAGTTCGCCAGAGAGCACCGTGGGTAGCTCCTCCCAAATTAGGCACTAGAACTGTTTGGTGCAAAACCGCTGATAGAATGACACATCAGTCTAATACCACTGTGTAGACATGGGTTTGTATTGCATTCTGGCTGTGTCCGAGGGAGAGGAGGCCAGTCAGGGGATCAACAGTGACCCCTTCTGGCATCCCATCCAGGACATTGTAACGCCTGGAGTACGTGAATCGTATAGGTCATAAATCATAATATTCAAATCACTAATCAATTTTACATCAATGGATGTTTACATGCTTATGAAATTAAAATTTGCTTTATTTGGAAAAGGGGTAATGGCAGCTATTTCTGACGTTCATTTTTAGCTTATTAGTACGTACCATATTTCCACCATACTTACCCATTGAGGGCAATCCCCTAATTCTGATGATTAACCATGATAGCAGATTAGGAAGTTATTCCGATATGATCGTGCCTAGGAAATGCAAGCTCCATAAACAGAACACTGTGGGAAGATGTTTATTCTCACAGAGTATGCATGCGCGTTGCTTGCAAACGCAGATTGCAGTGTAGTCCAGCTACAGCTGGAGTTCATAAATGCTGATACTGATCTCCCCTTTGTAACTAAGCCATGGCTGGCTGTATTCCTCTTTTGTTTCGCAGCCTGTCTGATGACCTCATTGAGTGTGTGATGCCTCCAGCTGTGCCTGAGCTGGCCGAGAACGTGACGGTGTGCGTGGAGTATGATGGGATGCCATGCGAGAGAAATCTTAGCAGGGTGTTCTTCTATGAGAAGAACCCAACCATCAGTTACATTAAACCCCAGAAAAGCTACCTGAGGTAACTGACGCACACAAACACAACGAACACTAGATCAGTACAGTATGCAACTGAGTCACTGAGAGAGATGATCTGTTTCTGTTCCAGCGGTGGGCGCATCATCTCTGTGGTTGGTCAAAGCTTTCATCTGGTACAGACAGCTGACATGAAGATGGTTGACATTGGCGAATCAGTAAGTAATTGATACTTTTTGGGGCTGCTCATGGGACTATTAGAAATCAAATGCAGTGGTACCTTGGTTCTTGTCATTAATTCATTCCAGAAGGCCTGTCGAGAACCGAAAACGACGAGTACTGAGCAAATTTTTCTTTCCCAGGAATATTGGAAATTGAATTAATCAGTTCCACACCACCAGAAAATCCACACTGTAGAAGGCATTATATGCATTAATGGAGTGATTTACAATGGGGATATGTTCCGTCAAACCCATCCAAGTTAAATGTATCATGAACTGAGAAGTTTAACGAGTGTTTGGTAGAGCAGTCTGTACTGTATCATAGTGAAGATATGGAAAGGATCCTATGATAAGTAATGCAGTGTAGAGTAATGTTTAAAACACTTGCATTAACCTACAGATAACCCAAAATCATTAACACAAAGCTTATTTTATAATGAAGTGTTGAAAGTAATTTAGTGAGTAATAGATTGAAAGTGAAAAGTAAAAGCAAAACATTTACTGTATTGGTGAACTCTGGGCACTAGCATAGCTGCTAAGCTAACTGTAGCCTGTGTTCTGGAGCATTCAGTTCCTGTTTTGCCTTTGGTTAGCTCATATAAACTAACCTTTTTAAGACCCATGGAGACTTATTTGCACTAAGACTACAGTACTGTAGATGTGAAAAGTACTGTAGTATTGTAAAAATAAAGAAAAACACTGATAAAATGGCGGAGATCTTCTCGTGAATCGAGTTTTGGCTGAAATGAGTCACACGGATTGACTCGTACAAGTTTAAGCTAGTGCAAAATCGAGTTCCGAGGTGGTCGAGTACCGAAGTACCACTGCATCTGTTACTTGAATACTTCATTACAGATACTATGAAGATGGAAAGCAGTAGTTGACTGGTTGCTGGAAAACATGAAGTCCTTAGATTGTAACTATAAGTATTAACTTTGTTAGAAAATTAGTAGGACAAATATCGTAGCTTGTTCTGACCCAATTGTCAATGTAATAAACAATAATAATTGGTCCTGACACATTTTATTACTTACAGACTTGTACAGTTGCTTCGCCCTCTCTCATTCTGTGCCGTTCACCTAAAGCCAACCAATCACAGCAGGCCATGGCTCAGTTCTACCTGAATGGGATTATGTACAGCGGGAATGGACATGGCTCTTCTGGACTGGGCTTTGACGACGAGGAAGAGTCTCATGTGGGTTACTTCTCATTCGAGTATGTGGAAAACCCTCAGTTTTACACAGCCAACAAGGAGAAGCTTATCAAGCATCATCCAGGGGAACCTCTCACACTCATCATCAACGTGAGTCCTTATGTATGAGTCTCAGTTAAGTTATCATTGGGAAGACCAAATGACCCACAAGATAGAAAGATCTGAAATTTTGCTGGTCCATACAAGGAAATAGTTTTTTTTTTACAGACAGTGCCTTTCTTTTGGAAAACCAAAAAGCCAAAAGATTTGCTCTAGATTAATGAGGTTAATGTTGACTGGACATTACCCTAGTCATATAGTCTCTTTATGCTACACTAATGTAAATATAAATGGTATTTTCACAAAGGGTATTTGACCAGCTGTTTGTGCCTGCAAAGTCCAGAGTTAAAAGACAGATTTTTATTTCTTATTATAATTTATTATAATTGTTAAGACCTCGGTTGTTAAAGCAATCGGACGTTGATCGTTTGGTTGTTAAACAGCGATTACCAGTAACTACAATGACGTTATGTCATTGGAAAGTCCCCACAATGACAGCAAGACAATCATGTGTGTGTGTGTTTATATTTATAATTCCCTTATGCTGCTGACAGATTGTACATGTGCAAATGAGTATGAGGGAGAAAATGACTGCTTAACAGATGCACGGTCATCAAGAACAATGCATGTTGTGTACACTGTGTATGCAAAGCCTTAATCTTTTTTTTTTTCTTCAAAACTCACCAAACAAATAGATACGAACACTTAACACACATCAAAGCATTTCTTCTCCCAGACACCACGACCTGCTAAAAATGCCACCCAGTTGCTTTGGCCTCCGCAGTTCGGCTGACATAAGGCGCTGTGTGTGTTTGCGTAATTCAAACATGTTCCACATGGCCGTACTAACAACATAAAAGAGCGCCGCTGGATCCGAGCTGAAAGTGCTTACCCCTGCATACACGAGCTTACCGGCACACGTGCAGGAGGAAGTCACAGAGACGTGTGGACCAGTGTGCATAGACACATTCAGGATCTTGAGGAGGTCCTGACAGGAAATCCAACCATAGCTTGGGATGTTTATTTCCTCCAGAAGAATAGGGGGATGAGGAAGGAAGGGAGGATGGCGCGGTAGATTCCAGCGGAGGTGCGTCCGAGGTGTCAGCCAGGCAGGATACGGTTATTGAGCAAGGCTTATTGTGTGCCTCTGCCCACTCGAACCGCTTCTCTTGATTGTGTGGAAAGGTGTTTGTTAGGGTTGCATGGGATACTGCATAAAGGTATTACAGTTACTCAAGATGATAATAGGTTTCTAGTAATTAAACTGATCCTGAAGCTGCTGCTGCTTGTTCTCCTCCATCAGTCTGGACACAGAGGTATTCCATTACATATCATTAGGCAAAGAAAGTGTTGTGTGTAACACTATTGTTTCATCATGGCTGCATCACCTCACCGTTGTATCCAGCATTACGTTTCATAACCATAAAGCTGAGCAGGCTTTTGAAACCTTTGGGAAGTCAGGAAGGATCTACATTGAGGGAAGGACAATGCAATCCACAGTCATGGGCCAAAAATGCTGGTAATGTTAACAGGAAACCATACAGCGCAAGAAGTGCTTCAATATAAATCCATGCATCTTATATAGACTCAAAAATAAATAGCAGGACTTATGAATTAATCTTAATGCAATAACAACATTCCATGAAACCTCCAGCAGACAGACAGTCCTTCAATCCTTTCTCGTGATATACAGAGAAAGATTTATGTTTTAGATAAGGAGAGACAGCTTAAGGGCGTATTTTTGTTAAACCCTTAGATGTACAGAGATGTTTTGGCTGTTTAATATTGTTTTTTAAATTAGACATATCAACCCTAGACTCATAAACACACATCAAAAGGTAAATGAAGACATAATGAGGTCTGTTGTCAGACTAAAAAAAGGTCAAGATTGTCAAGATTTAAAAATAGACAAATAGGATAAAATTAAGATCAAGTCACACTTTAGATTTATTTACAGTTCCTATGCCTGTGTCTCAATTCCTGCATGGTCTATAAAACTTTGAAGAGTTATGCATGTCACTCATAATGACATAACAGACAGAAAAAAAGATGCATCTGGATCACTGCAGCATGGTCACGGACCTCTGAGGGTTGACTGACATGGACTTAATGAGTACAAAACTCGATGATCAAGTAATGCTGAGATGCTTGAAGCCAGTGACCTGCTGTTACCGAACGAGTGTCTTATGAGCAATTAAAACAAAATTGAAGTTCTAAGGTGGAATGTTTATGAAGAAGAAAATGTTTTGCATTATAATCTTTTGATCTGAATAAGTAAAGTCAAATCTATTTATATGGCACATTTTTTTACACGGCTGGGCATTGTCTCAAAGGACATTTACAACTATCTAGGCCCATAGCCCTAACTGAGAAAGTGTGATAGTGGCAAGAGGAAGAAACCTTGGAAGGACCAAGACTCAAAGAGGGACCCAACCTCCTTGGGCATCCTAGATGATATAAGTAAGAATTAAACCAACTTACCAAATGAATATGTTTGTTTTTTTATTTATTTTGTTTAACATTGCTTTCAGCATCACTGGCTTTTCGTGAAAGTAACAAGGTTACATCGAAGCCACATTCACACCAGGCCAATTTAGACCAACCCATTAACTTAACGCATGTCTTTGGGAATACATTTACATTACATTTACAGCTTTTAGCAGACGCCCTTATCCAGAGCGACTTACAACTGATGCAATCTTACAATCCAAGCAATTGTGGGTTAAGGGCCTTGCTCAAGGACCCAACAGTGGCAGCTTGGCAGAGGTGGGATTTGAACCCTGGACCTTTTGTCCATAGTCCAGACTACCTTACCCGCTAGACTACCTGAGCACCCATAGTAAAGTGACACAGTACACTTGGGAGAACATGCAAAAAGGCGGACTCCAAGGTTGGAAGCTATGAGACAACTGCACTAACTGCATGCCGACCACCTACTTAATGCGTTTAAATACACAGAATCTAAATATAGACGTTAAATAGAGTACATATTTAAAGAAACTATAATAAGTAAAATAAAATATAACAATATATAGACTATAATGAATGAAAGCGAATGCAATATTATGTGGAGTATAATAAGAGGGTATAAAACTATATAATATAAGACAATAGTGTATAAACAAAACACTAAATATAATTAGGGATGCACCGATTTTGAATTTCTTGGGCTGATACGCTAACCGATGTTTAGCACATTATTGTGGCCGATACTGGTGTTACAAACCAATAACTTAACTTTTCTGCATTTTAAAAAACGTTCACATTATAATCCATATATGACTGTGGTAGCCTAGCAGGTAAGGTACTGGACTTTGGACCAGAAGGTCCAGGGTTCAAATCCCACCTCTGCCAAGCTGCCCTGTTTGGGTCCTTGAACAAGGCCCCTTTAAACCCACAATTGCTTTGGATTGTAAGATTGTATCAATTGTAAGTCGCTCTGGATAAGAGCGTCTGGCTAAATGCTGTAAATGTAAATGTATAAACTTCTGTTAAAACTGGATCGGTAATTCATTTTAGCAATAATTATAACAATAGGCAATAAAACAGTTCAATCAGACATGACGATTACCTTCCTTTAAAGAAGTAAGAATATTTTTAGCATTGAAGCGGTACAGGCAACAACAAGAACAATTAAGCATATAAGAAAGCTTATAACTGACACATAATTACACCATCAGCAACATAAGATATTTTGCTTAATGAGTAACAGCCAAAAGAAAAAGACAAAGAAATATTCATATGTAGATATATAATAAATATCGGTTATAATACCGGCTAAAGTTCTAATATCGGACCGATGCTGGTAACTGAAAAAAAAAAATCGGCAAATAATATTGGCCACCGATATATCGTGCGTCACTAAATACAATAAAATGGAGAATGAGTGAGACACAGCATTATTTCATCACTGTAGGTTCACATGTCCTCAGCAGGTAAGTTTTTCATTTCAAGTAACAGTGTTTCATACAGCTTAACAGACAGCGAGTATTGTCCTTCCTGTTATATTAGAGTTGTGTTAAGACTTCACTGTTGTGTAGATGGAAAAAATGTAGAAGAGACAGCCAATAACCATTAACACAAGTGAAAATAACTTTAATTGGAGTTATCGTTACTTACATGCTATGTCTCAAATCAAAGTTTTGGTGTTGTGCAACACTAGCACGTGTGTATCTGTGTGTAGCCAAGTGTGTGCTTATGTGCATACAGGCAGAATGTACTCAGGTAGTGGAAAAATAAAGTTTATCTGACATGCTTGTGGCTCTGCTTTAATCAACACACAACTTTTACTTGAAACTGAATGGTTTTGAATATCCTGTATATGTGTGGTTGTGCGTGTGTGTGTGTGCATGGGAGAATGAGGGACAAATTGTTTACATGGTTCCAGTTTTGATTTTGCTGGAATGTGGATGTCATTTGATGCATTCCTGTTGTGCCGCACACAGCTGATGATACGACTGCAATGTCTCGGAGCGGATGCTAATACGCAAGTGTGTTTGTGTACGTGTGTGTACTTGCACATACATTTTAGTAGTTATGGTAAAATATAAAGAAATTGCAATTGTGTTAGTATTTCGACTACAGGATTGTGTGTGTGTGTGTGTGTGTGTGTGTGAGGAAGTATTTGTTGATGGGTGGCTGGCCAGGGGAAAGGGACACGGCCCCTAGAGCTTAATCAGTGTTTCCGGAAATCTTTTCCTTTGTAAACATGGTCCCCTCCTTGTGCTCACACACACATACACACATAGCAGGATGGGGCACCTGTTACACATACCTGTTTGTCTGACTATCCTTGTGGGGACCATTGACCTAATGATTACTGTAGCTAATGTAACCCTAACCTCAGTAACCTAAACCGAATCTTTTTTTTAAGCAGTTTTCCCAGTGGGGAACAAAAATGTCCCTTCAGGGTAAAAAAGTCAGATCGTTCTAACCTTGTTGGGACATTTTGTCCCTAAAGTGTGATGTAAACATGACGGACACACATAAACACACCACAATTTGCATTGCTGTAATTGTAAGAACCATCAACACTATATTGCTGTAGCTAAATACTGAATAACTATACACTAAATTCTAGCTTTAAACTGGTTTGCTCTTATAGTTTGCTTTAACTAAAATTTCAGCTGTTGTAAAAGCTCACTTTTAGTTATTAAGGACCAGCAAAAGATTCTCATAGTACTCTTTTTTTAGTATTTCAGAGATTTGAGAACACACACTTGCAGAAACACGCTGTCTTTGTGGGTTTTATGGACTTGTGTATTACTGTAGCTTCATAATGTGATGTCTAACTTGCATGCAATTTCCAAATCTGAAAAATATTCCCACTATTGTGTATTCATCATGCCGTCCTCACAGAGCCCGGAATACATGTCTCTGAAAGGACATGTTGGCAACAACCGTTCAAACCGCCTCCATTATTGTTCAGGACACACAAGAGTTCTAGCATGTTTAAAATTGTGGACTTCAGCCTTTCAATGAAAAAAATCATAATACTCTCATTTGCATAATAATTAGACATTAATTAATCTCTAGAATGCAGTTCATTTTAGATGATAATTGGTTTGTTTGCACTCAGGACGCGGGAATGGTCAAGTGGGTATGATACATTATTGTATCTAAGTTGAAGGTATAGAGCACTTGGTATATCTAGAATGAAGCTGCTTCAGTGTCGTGGCTTCTCAGTGCTGAATTGAACCATAACCCTAAGTCATTACTGAAGATAAATTAATAACGGAGTGAATGCATTTAGGTTGGGTATAGTTAGTTACTGTATAGTGTAGTTCAAATCTTTAAAAAATAACATTTCTTTATGTCTTTATCTTTATGGAGACAGTGGGGTTGCAGTGTTTAAGGTGTAGGGCTTGTGATCCTGGCCCGTAACCCACAATTGTTTGAATTGTACCTTGTGAGGTTGTATTAGTTGTAAGTCACTCTGCCCAGTGACTAAGCGTACATACAGTACTGTGCAAATGTCCTAGGCTACCATTAGATTAGACATACCATTGTTTTACCAATGGTATGATGATCATATATAATTATTTCTCAGTCTCTTTATTAGAATACAACCAGTAAATTTGTATACAGTATTAAAAAACAGCTTCTTTAGACTAGAGTGGCAAGTTTTTGGTGTGACTTCCCTTTACATTTACATTTACAGCATTTAGCAGACACTCTTATCCAGAGCGACTTACAAGTTATACAATCTTACAATCCAAGCAATTGTGGGTTAAGGGCCTTGCTCAAAAACCCAACAGTGGCAGCGGTGGGATTTGAACCCTGGACCTTCTGGTCCGTAGTCCAGTACCTTATCCGCTAGGCTACCACAGTCCCTAGAGCCCAGTACACTTGAGCAATAGCAGCATCTGGAAGCTTCATCGGGATACCAAGTTCAGTCTGAAGAAGTGGAAGAAGCTTGGACAGGAATGGTCTTTTTGAAAGTGGCAACCAAATAAACACTTTTTGGAAGGGCAACAGTTTGAAAAAGCTAAGATATGCTAAAGCTCACAAAGATTAGAATGAAGATCAGTGGAAAGGAGGAGAAAAAAGTTTGTAACTTTGGGGTTCAGTCTGTTATGTATATGGTCTATATGTTTTAAAACATTGCTAACACAACAGATGTAATGGTGGCCTAAGACTTTTGCACAGTACTGTATATCAATGTCTGCTTATATTTAGATATTGGGTAGTTATAGGACGTTCTTATTCAGAGCAACTTACAACTGATACAGCAAACTTACAATCCACAGTTGTGGATTAAGGGTCTTGCTCAAAGGCCTGACAATGGAAGCTTTGTAAGCTTGTATTTGAAATCCAAAGCCTTAACAACTGAGCTACCACCGTGTACAGTATAATGTATGGGCATTTCATTACAGCATATACCAACCTTCACCTACCTCACTCTACACGTTTGTGCCAATAGAACATCATGTTGGAGGACTCCTCTAACCTGGCTTCTTTCTGCCAACAGAAAGGGCCAAGTGAGCTGGACCTGACCCAGGACGAATACTCCGTCATGATCGGCTCCGAGCGCTGTGACATCACCTTCGATAACAACCAGATGTTCCACTGCACCATCAACAGAACGCTGAGCTCCAGGACCGGAGAGCTAGAAGTCACTGTGAGTTGGGCTTCATTACCCACAAGCTTTTCCTCAAACTCCATCGCCCAGTGTTTTCCGCTCAGAACACCATATGCTTGTCTTGCTGATGAGTGTTTTCTTACAGCCAGATTGGAACAAGTTCTCTTAATGAACACCATTATCCAGTACAATTTGATCTGATTAAATAGCCATATTGGTCAGATGAAAAGCTGCTGAGAAAATGAATTAGGTATTGAAATGACATCACTGCAGAAAAGCCTCTTATAACTTTGTCTGGTAAAAAGGCATTAATAATCATATTGCTTCAGTCATGTGCAAAATCTGCCGTCAATGGAGAAAATGAGATTTGAGAACAGATTTGTTGGTGCGTTGGCCAGACTCGTCCAGCTCATTAAGAAGAGAGAAACAAACCCGCATTGAGCTGCAAAGTGGTACGCTGAATGGCACGCAAGCACACTCTCACACACACACACACCAAAACCCATATCAGCATGTTTCATCATGTTGTAGTGGCATCGAGGACTGCACACACCCATTGCGACACTAAACATATCCTTGTGTTTTCTTTCCACATATCTGTCCTGTCATTGTTTTGACGCAGAACATAATTTCACAATCAAAATAACAGCTAATCAACCCGGTCAGCATCAGTGGCGTGTGATATGCAGTTCTTTTAGTGTGTGCATTAGTGCCCCTTTCCTTTGTTTGATGTTTTTGGACAAAGTGAAACAGCTATTTTAACCTCACTCTCCATCTAATGACCTGGTCAGCAGCCACTGGTAGAACAAATGAAGTTGAGAGAGAGAGAGAGAGAGAGAGAGGGAGAGAGAGAGAGAGAGAGAGGAATTCCACTCATGTCTGCTCAGACTTTGTACAAGCATTTGTGAGAGCAAATGAGGCCACCGAAGCTGGCAGAGACATGCAGGTCACAGGTCAAATGAAAGCTCAGACAGAAGGTGTATTTTCGGGGGAAAGCCCAACCTAGCACTAGTCCATAAACACACACACATACAGACACACACCCACAGATACGCACAAACACACATGCACACACATTATTTTGAGAAAGTTCTGGAATCTGATTCTTCTTCATGTAACCGTGACTCATTGCCAAAGGAAACACTGTGGGTTTTGTCTCAACCTTATATGGAGCTATGTGGTAGAAAAAATATTATATTGCAATATTTAAAGACATTTTCATCGATACACGATATTTATCACGATACATGTGACTGCAGACAAAATGTATCAGTGGTGACATTCTTAAAAACTATTATTCAGATATAATCCATTACCTGTGCTGCACTTCATCCAGTTAAACAGGACTTGTTACACTCTTTTTAATGGAGCATTGAGTTAGTCAGAGTTCTTTAAGCACTGACGATATCCTAGATGTGCTCAGAAAAAGATACTGGACTCTGGACCAGAAGGTCCAGGGTTCAAATCCCACCTCTGCCAATTTGCCACTTTTGGGTCCTTGAGCAAGACCCTTAATCCACAATTGCTTGCATTGTAAGACTGTATCAATTGTAGGTCACTCTGGATAAGGGTGTCTGCTAAATGCTGTTAATGTAAATGTAATTAACACAAAACGATAAAAGATGTCGTAATAAATTAACATTTTGGTGAATTGGCATAAACTCACATAAAATCCTTTATGTGATTTTAGCCTGAGAAAAAAATCAAGTAATAATTATTTTCAACAAAACACATGTACCACAACTATTTGGATTCCTAGCAATTCTTAGACATAAATGTTACTGAAGTATTTTTTCCATTTATATTTAACTTGTGCAAAACATGCCCGGAGGGAGGACACATGTTTATTTTCCACACTTTGCAAAGTGAGGAGGATGGTAAAGACAAAAATCCCCAGGTTGTATTCTAGAGTTACTGAAAAAAGCTGCATCTTGGGGTCACCAAGTGTCCAAAACTGTCATCAGATGCCACCTCCATGCAACAGATTATTTGTAAGACATGCCAGGCAAAACCTTTCCTGTCATCTAACCACAATCGTAAGCATTTGGAGTCTGCTTGGTCTTTGATTGGGACAATCCATGACAAGTGCATCTAAATTCTGAATTCTTTAAAATTATTGCTAGATGTTATGCATCAATTGTGTTGCAGTTTTTTAGAACCTGCTAGCACAGAGTATGTCTGGAAGAAATCACTAATTACAAGGGATGTCCACATACTTTTGGTTAAAAAATAGAATGTAAATGAACATATTACTGATGATTATACAGAAGCTGTAGATGTCATATATATAAAATTGTGGCTTTAAAATAAAGTGTCACGAGCAACCACAAAGTTCTGTGGAAAGTGGAAATGAAACTGCTTGCACCCAATGACTGCCATAACACGTGTATATGTGTGTGTGTTAAAACCGTTAATCCAACCCTGTGGTTTTGTGGTGAACATACATTACATTTACATTTACATTTACAGCATTTAGCAGACGCCCTTATCCAGAGCGACTTACAACTGATACAGTCTTACAATCCAAGCAATTGTGGGTTAAGGGTCTTGCTCAAGGACCCAACAGTGGCAGCTTGGCAGAGGTGGGATTTGAACCCTGGACCTTGTGGTCCAAAGTCCAGTACCTTAACCGCTAGGCTACCACAGTCCCACATTACTATGGCAGTGCCTCATGCTGGGGAATTTCTGATTCCCGAAAGGAAAATAACTTGTGTCACTTTATAGCACTGATTGTATACATAATATTGGGGGCTATAGGTCAGCCGGGGGTGTCCCATCGCACTACTAATGGAAATGGTTAATGTTACTGAAGTACTGCAGACAACTGTCATGTTTTGGAAAGTGTGTTGAGGTGTAACAGTCTGGTTATGGTATATTCCACCCCCTCATTTTCCGTACAGACACAAACACACTAGGGGTGCTTCTTAGTCGACTAAAATGCACTACCAAATGAGTTGGCAAGTAATTTAAAAGTAGATGACGTCATCACACGTGTTTCTCGCTCTTACTAGAAATGGGTTTACATTAGCGCTTACTGGGGAGTTAATAAAAACAGATAATAATGGCAACCTCAAGAGAAAATCCTCGAAAGCGTGGAAGCATTTCACATTTAACTTAATTGTACTACAATACTTGTAAATCCAACCATAGTTGGCATGGAAGCACATCCTCCACGTTTGATCATCTGTCTAATTATTTTAGGTCCAAGTTGGTGATTTCCGCAAAGTGATAGCCGTGGTTCAGATGGGTGGCAGTGAGCTGGCCATTGTTGTGACTGTCGTGGTCTGCTGCGTCCTTCTTCTCTTATGTACTGTGGGTGAGTACAGATTTTTTGTGTGTTTGTGTATTAGGGGGGGCAAGCATGTGATGGTCAGGCTGTTGTCATGGAGACAGATGCTCCAGCTGTGGTGGAGATAAAGGGAGGTATCAGGGTCCATGATGTCTCCCAAGAAGACCCCTCCACCCCTGAAGCACAAAGCTCTCCCTGTTCTCTTATCTCTGAAAGTGAAGCGAATAAAAGTCAGTAGAGTGTCTGTGTGATGGAGGCTGCGGGCCGGCTGAAACAATAAAAGTCGGATTCCTCTCTCTCCCTCTTCTTCTAGCACTGGTGGTGTATTGTACTAAGAGCCGAAGGGCAGAGAGATACTGGCAGAAGACCCTCTTACAGATGGAGGAAATGGAGTCACAGATCAGAGAGAGATACGAAAAAAAGGTAACACACACACACAGAAATGTAGTAGCAGGCTCTTAAATGTGTCCTAACAGAGTGGAAATCTCCATTTTGGCTTCCTAAGTGTTTCTAAGTTAGGGAAGGGGATATGGATGTAGATGTGTACTCGGTTCATCAAAAGGACTCATGCTTGTAAGTGAAGGAAAGTGAAGAAAGAGGTTTGTCTGTGTGTTTTTAGCATGTGAGAATGCTAAGTCTGAAACTTCTGAGTGGGTCTTGTCAGATTTATAGCTTTCAGACGACAGAAAGAGTGAGTGAAGACGCCAAGGACATTAAAACCAGAGTCAAGGCTTAACCGTGGTTTTGATCTGGTGTTGTTTGTGGAAGGGAGCATGTATTGATTGGCAGACTTTTTTTAACCAAATACAGTTTTTAGCTTTTGTCTTGAAGCTTACAGTGATACATGTGCTACAGAATTAAGAGTATAACCAGTTTACCAGTTTGTTTGTTTTATTATGGATTTATATCATACTCAGATCAGGGGCCAATTTAGAGTTATCAATTAACCTACTGCACGTCTTTGGTCTGTGGGAAAAAACAGAGAGTGAACTCACACAGACAGGGGAGGAGGAGGGAGAACATGCAAACTCCACACAAAAAGGATCCAGATCACTCTACTGGGATTAAATCCAGGGGACTTTCTTGCTGTGGGGTGACAGTGCTACCCACTGAGCCATCGCACCACACACCAGTTGAGCAAGAAACAAGGGCAAGTTCATTGAAGGAAAGAAAGAAACACAGCCAACACCTACTACATTAGGTGCAGTACTGTTATCAGGCTATACAGTATAACTCTACTCCCCAAGATGCAGATAATGGGGCATTAGTCAAGTGACTATGGAGTAATGTCCTTGACAGTCAGCCACTCCTTGATCTCTTTGGTTTTCATATACAGTAGTTTGTTGCAAAGCTTTTTGAGGCATTGTTTGGGGTCATGATCCTCCTGCAGTATGAATCCTTCTCCACAAAGATCCAAAGAAGCATTTTCACTAGTGGTCTCAGACATTTAGCTTCACTGTATGCTCATTAAGCTTGCAAAACAAGCTAGAATAACAGCCAGTAGAATAATAAGAGAGCGCTTGATAAAGTGTCTTTTATCCAATTTTAAACTATTACAGTCGGATCTTTATGATGTGAAGGTTTTAAATCATGGGGAGATTACTGAGATTCTCAAGGAAGACAAAGACTGTGGGCTCCAAGGTTTAACAAGCAGCCTCTGCAACAGTAGTGATGCAAGGTCAAGCATGAATGGTGATATGTTGGAACAAGGGACGATGATGAATTAGGGTTTGGGTATCGAAACCCAGTTCTGATTCGCAAACCGGTTCCAAAATTCGATTCTGCTTATTGTTTTCTACTAAACGCTTTTATGCTTGAAATACACTGCCATGATTAGTTCCAAAAATATGTCTGTATTAAGCAAGAACCCATCTGCTAGGGACTGATGCTCATGTAATCATGTACATCATCATGTAGTTTTTGTTTTGATATGCTCTGGCTAGAGCAAAATAGGTTAAAAACAGGTTGCACCTTCAACATTGCAAAACATCTAAGGTACCAGCATGATACTGAGCTTTCAGAAGTGTACTAGGTTTGACCGACTGTGGTCTCCTAGCCCAAATGCTTGCATTACCTGAGAGAGTTTTTTTAGGCTTTATCGTAAACAAAGCTTGATGTGATTTAATGTTTCTAATACAGTACTAATGACAGTGGAAGACCAAACTTCTGTCACTTATTACTGATCATCACTAATCGCTACTGCTGAAATGTGATGAACCTGTGATCCAAAAAAAGCTATCATTTTTTTATCATAAGCGTTTTTTCTTCCCCATGTAAACATTGATGTATTGTAAACAATTACCTAGGAACTTCAAATTTCTCTCACTTAGTACTCATCATAAATACTCCCTACTGCTGAAATGATGAACATGTGGTCCAAAGGGTAATCGTTTTTTACGTTAAGCTTTTAAATTCACATTTAAACAATTATAAGTAATTATGATTAGGCCTACTTTCCCTTTGGACCACATCTTCATCATTTTAGCAGTAGAGAGTAGACATGAGCAAGTAGAACTGAGAGAAGTTTGCTATTTCCTAGGTCACCTCTTTTAGTGCATTAAGCCACATTAAGCTTTTTACTTACTCATAATAGGTTTAAATGGGAAGCAAAAAGCATAAGGTAAAAAATGATTACTTTTTGAAGTTGAAATATAAAAAAGATATTTCTTTATACCTAAAAACATTTGGTACTTTTTTTTAATACCATTTTATAATCAATTAGCACTGGGAACCGATAAGCAGAATTTGGGTCAGAAACCTTGAATCGATAAATGCAAATGATAACCAACCCTAATGATGGAAGAAGCTCAGTAATAGGAGCTTTGGCAGGTTTGACAAACCCTAGAGATTGAGATATCTCTAAGTGAAGCTGGGGACTAAAAGTACTCTGTAGAGGTAAGGACAGAAGAATAATCAGCATAGCAGCGGTATGAAGGCATAGGTCTTTTCAACCAGAGAAGAAGAGCAAGCCAAGCACCGATCCTCTGAGGTATACCAGTCATCCCCTTTGCATGACACCTCTTGGCCCTTGCACTATGTTTCCAAAAAAGCTTGAAGGATGTTTCATCCATCTTCTGAGACAAAATGACTGGTCACTCTTGACCACCCTGCACAATGATAAAAACGTATATAGTGTCATATCTTATATAAGTTCTCAAGATATCCGTGCCTTAAGAAGGAGTTGGCAGTTTTCTATGTGTAGTACTTCCCAAAGAACAAAAATAAAGAGTTTGTGTGTGTGTGAGAGAGAGTGAAAGAATGCATGTGATGGGGTGTGTTAGATTTATAAAAGCAGAACACGGTCACTAAAGATAAAGATTGAGCAAGCAATGTTTACAAAAATGAAATCCCCTTAATAGTCCTGCTAAACCCAATGACCACCCACAGTTCTGTGTGTGAATCTGTCCATTGTGATGGGATTTGTTCTCTACCTCGTGTATTCTCCATGATCCGAACCTCCCTCTAACCCCTATCATCCGCTCAGGCATGTATCCACAGCGACTGGCTCCACAAACATGCACAAACACACGCTTTTTCTTGCATCCTGTGTTGAAAACAATATGAGGAGCCGCTCACTTCCTGTCCTCCCTATAAGAAACACCCACGCTCAGTTTCCCTACAGTGCTGATCTAATATCAGATCCCATCCCAATACTGAGCCTGCAGTGCTGAAGTCGGAGAGAACCGATGTCAGGTCAGGCATAAGAAAGACAAAGGTGTGTGGGGAGCCAGAAATTGTTTTAGTGAAACCAGAACGTTTTCGGCGCAGCCCTATTTTTCTCATATTACCCATGGGTATGTGTTCAGACTGTTAGAGCTGACCTGAGGTTTTGGATTGCCCTGTGTCCAGTCCAGTAAAGATTTATCTTCGTCAGTTTTGCTGCAGGACATTCTCACTCGGTCACAGTGTTTATTTACTTGTCTGTTTTGTGACAGCATTCAGACAGATCATTCGGTGGCTTAAACGGAACAGTAGGCCAAAGAGCTGTGTGGCCCATTGTGTTTGTTTAACTGCATATAATATGTGGTGTCTCTCATAAGACCACTGGGTTCTCATGGTATCTGAGGTTCTAATTTTATCTGCGATTCGGCGTGTAGAATTGGAGGAGGGTATGTTTGAATAGATTGGGAAATCTCTGTGAGAACCCACACTTACACACACTCACACACACTCACAGCCCAAGCCGTCATTGTTTTCTTATAATGTGTATTTACTTACAGACAACTGTTACTCCACATATGCCAAAAAAACTTTTGACTATTATTTTATAATACAATGGTTTTACAAGTTAGGTTTAGGTTTACAGTGACAGTGATAGATTTAGAATTAGATTTAAGCTTTGTTGTATAGATATTATATAATTGTAGTTTCAGACTTACATTTACAACTACAGTGTGAGCCCTAAGGTTTACAACTATAGTGCTAGTTTTGAGTGTTAGGTTTAGGCTTGTGTTTGAGATTGAGATTGAGATTGTATGCTTAGAGTCATATACTATAGATAGTTTGTAGGGTTAGAGTTAGATTTCCAGTCATAGTGGTAGCTTCAGTGTTAGGTCTAAGCTTAGGTTCACAGCAGTAGTCCATTTTTAATGTTAGGTTACTTACAATTGATACAGTCTTACAATCCTGTACCTTGTGGTTCATAGTTCAGTACCTTACCCGCTAGGCTACCACAGTCCTATAGATATCATGCATCATACGACTTACAGGTAATGTCAAATCTTTACTGGTATAGTTGTTTTATTTATTTCTTAAACAATAGGGAATCACTCCTATTGCCATCTAGTATGTATATGCACTTAAAAGGTTGGTACATACCTATGTCATATACACTACACAGGACATGATTACAGCTGAAAGAGCATGTTTCTATTGTACACGTGTGTAAGTGGGTATGAATAAGCTGTGAATTCCACATCTACCTGGTACCACCTAATTACGTTATCTCATAAAGATGTGTGTGTGTGTGATTTTAACGGCTCTTCCCCCTACCATATATCATCCATATTGCATAAATATGGGATGTGGTAGTAATATGTGTAATTGTGTAATTGGTGTGTGTGTGTGTGTGTAAAACAGGATTTGCTGAGCTCCAGACAGATATGACAGACCTGACTAAGGAGCTGAACCGCAGCCAGGGTATTCCTTTCCTCGAGTACAAACAGTTTGTCACTCGCACCTTTTTCCCAAAGGTAACAGCAAAACTGCTTGTCGACATGTTTCATATTTATTGTATTTATGTTTCACATGAGAGTGAAGTCTAGGCCTAGGCTTACAGTCAGGTTAAGAGGTTAAAAGACTTTTGTTTGGAGCTATAGTTCAGTTTTAAGGTAGGCTTAGGCTCACAATTATGGTAAGGGTTAGTTTGAGGCTTAGATCTAGGTTATATTAATAGATTTCATGGTTAGGATTGGGATTATGTTTGTAGTTATAGGGATATATTGTTTAGGTTTAAGGCTTAACTATACAGATATTGCTGTGCCATTTAGGAATAGAGTTAGGGTTCATTTTAGACCCTACCGTTATGTTAACATATTTACTGTTCTAGGAAGAGTTTTTAGGTTAGTGAATCAGTGAGTGTGTTTACATGCAATTAATAATCCGATCATAGTCAGATTTCTAGAAATCAGATTAAGAAATCAGATAAAGAGAGCTGGATTTTACCCCAGTAATCGAATTACTCGTAGCATGTATACCAGACTTTAGAAACGGCTCTAATGAAACTGCAACCGAACACTCTGTGGAGACTCTGTAACACAGTGTACAGTAGTGCTTGAAAGTTTGTGAACCCTTTAGAATTTTCTATATTTCTGCATAAATATGACCTAAAACATCATCACATTTTCACACAAGTCCTAAAAGTAGATAAAGAGAACCCAGTTAAACAAATGAGACAAAAATATTATACTTGGCCATTTATTTATTGAGGAAAATAATCCAATATTACATATTAGTGAGTGGCAAAAGTATGTGAACCTTTGCTTTCAGTATCTGGTGTGACCCAACTGTGCAGCAATAACTGCAGCTAAATGTTTCCTGTAACTGTTCATCAGTCCTGCACACCGGCTTGGAGGAATATTTTTGTTTCATATGTTTAACTTGGTTCTCTTTATCTACTTTTAGGAAAATCTGATGATGTTTTAGGTCATATTTATGCAGAAATATAGAAAATTCTAAAGGGTTCACAAACTTTCAAGCACCATACTCGAGAAAATTTATAATTTGATTATTAAATATTAAAGTTTGAAGTGTATGTCACATATTTCTGTGAGATTATTGGCAGGTTACTTAATTTCATTATTAAGTGCATGTAAACACACTCACAATGAGTACATGAATGTCTCTTTGGGAGTCTACTGCACTTATCTCTTAAGTGCTTTGTGCTTTTTATTAGAAAAAGTTTGGGTTTAATCATTTGATCTGTTAAAATACGGAATACCACCAAGACTAATGGAAAATATAGACACTCACATTTCATTGCCACACTTCAATAAAATTGAAGGGGAAGCCTAGTGTAGTCTTAAATCAGTGCAGTTTAGACTTATAATAATAGTATTTAGTGGTTAGGTTTAGGCCTAGATTTATAGTTATGGTCAGTTTTTTAGGTTTAGGTTTAGCCTATAGTCTTACAGTTATTATGTAGTTACAGTTATGGCTTACAATTATACTGCCTGGTCAAACAAAAGGTCACCACCTGGACTAAGCAAATAGTTAAATAGCTTAAAAATAGAGGCTCCCATCGGATAATTACTGCATTGGTGATTATGTTTCAGCTGGACAACAAGTTATTTAACCCTAACTGATGCAGAGAGTAGCTTCTCATTTGTGAAACAACCATGTCGACACATCCTGTGGTCATGGAAAAGATGTTCATCTGTTTCAGAAGGGTCAAATTGTGAAAGAGAGGTTCAGGGAGCAAAAGCCATCATTTTCACACATGGATTGGCCACCACAGAGTCCAGACCTGAACCCCATTGAGAATCTTTGGGATGTGCTGGAGAAGACTTTGTGCAGTGGTCCAAATCTCCCATCTTGGGGAAAAAGTAATGCAAAGTAATGCAACTCTGGACATTAATAAATGTTGTGGTCATAATCAAAGCTAAAGCCGATCCAACCAAATATTAGAGTGTGTGTTTTTTTGGCCAGGCAATGTATATTGTATTTTTATAGTTATGATTGTAGTTGTAATTCTATTTTAGGTTTAGGTTAGGATTAGCTTTAGATTGGGAGTTAGGCTCAGACTTAAATTTATAGTTATAGTTTTAGGTTTAGGGTCAAGGTTATAGCTCACTGTGAGTTTTAATATGTGAATGCAGAGACTCAAGTTAATCAGCTAGTTTAGCTGTTTCCAGCTGTTTCCAGATGATGTGTGTGTGTGTGTGTGTGTGTGTGTGTGTGTGTGTGTGTGTGTGTGTGCTTTTGTCTGACTTGCAGTTAACATTTTTAGCCCAAAGGGACAAACTGTCTGTGTGCATTTTTTCTTCCTGTGTTGAAAAACCACAAGCATTACAGTTTCCATCCCCACTGTCTGAACAATAGTGGGCATGTAGACAAGAAAACCACCCAAAACACACACACACACACACACACACACAGCCTTTGGCAACCTAGTCATAAATAGGTTGTAAGTAGGCTAAAGTCTAGTACGAACACAAACATAAATACTTTTATTCTGTTTTCTCAGATATTTTCTCCACGACTAGTCTAGAGGGAGTCCAGTCTCTGTGCAACACAATCCTCTAGTGCTTCTCTCCTCAAACTCTTCCCTCCCTCTCACACCCCTCAACCTCCACCCTTTCTTTTCTTCACTGTTTTCTCACTTTTGTGCTTCGTTCCCATTACAAGGCACTGCAAATCTCTAAATAAAGCACATTAAGCTGTTACTTAGGACAATCTCATTAAAATCCAATCTCATTAAAGTCTTATTAAACTCTTGTCTGTGTGTGTGTAGATGTGTTTGGACTATGAGAGAAGTGTTGTTCAGCCGGTATATGAAAATGATACCCGTGGACCAAGAGCCCTGCCTGAGACTCACCCTCTCCTGCAGGACTGGCAGGTAAATCTCACACACACCTACGCAGGCCTGCACACATGTGCCCCAACAAACACACATGCGCACACAGTGAAAGGGACCTGCTGAGTGTGCAGGTTTGTGCCGCCACAAAAGAAAACGAATGCTCTTCCAAACTTAGCACAACAAAATAATGAGGATGAGCTTGTCATGCCATTATTCCATGATTAATGGAGGCACCTACATGCAGCTCTTGCATGTGTGTGTGTTAAACACAGATTTCAGGTCAAGAGACAGGGGGCTCGTCTCGAACAGTGATGAAGTGTTTCATGCAGCCGATCATGTTAAAAAGAAGCGCAGCTCGTGGGTTTTTCTCGTGTCAGGGAACATAAATCTTCACATGCACATTTGTCTTTGAACGCCCGCCCCCCCTGCACCCCGCTCTGCACCCTGTTTTAGAACCCGCTCCCTTTCTGTATGGAACATATGGGAAGTGTCCATGGGGACCGCTCCATTACAGCTCAGATAAACTCCGGCTGTTCACACTATAATTCTGTTTGGTGGAAAGAGATGCTGGAGTCAAAGGAATGATGACGATTATAACTCAGTGTTATGGGGGAAGTTCAAATCATGTTCGTATCAGATCAACATAAATGTCATAAATCAACTGTGTGGCTTTACTTGGTAACCTCATACATCCCATAATAATAATAATAATAATAATAATAATAATCTGAAGTCAGCAAAAAGGTTTAGGAGAAGAAAGTGTTGCTCATTAGGCAGAACATCATGAGGAACCTGTGTAACCAAGTAGGGCTTTGCCTGTAGATCTGCTTAAGGAGGCGTGATTATATGGGTTGTGTGTCATTGTGGATCCTCTGTTGGTTTCATGTGATTCAAGATGATGTTGCAAAACCTGGGGTTTTTTGAATAGGCTCAGCTTTTTTTAGATGACCGCTTACCCAGTTCTTTGTACTGATGATTCAACTCTCTCTTCCTTAGCCGTCTGACACCACCAGACCCAATGTGGAGGAGGGAATTACCCTGTTCTCCACTCTCCTCAATAACAAGCACTTCCTCATCACTTTTGTTCATGCACTGGAACAGCAGAAGGACTTTGCAGTCAGAGACAGGTAACCGAATGAAAACCCTGTATTAAAACAACAACAACAAGGTTACACAACATTGTCCAAATAGTGTTCATGCGGTTCATAAGAACTACATACCATCAGTGTAACCCAGACGTTTACATGTACATAGGCACTGAGCAGAAGCTCTTATCT